>JACXGI010002494.1:18496-73075 GCA_016801175.1 Esox masquinongy | reverse complement strand
ATTTTCTGAGATACTGAATTTGGGGTTTTCATTAGTTGTCAGTTATAATCATCAAAATTAAAAGAAATAAACACTTGAAATATATCAGTCTGTGTGGAATGAATGTATACATTATACAAGTTTCACTTTTTGAATGGAATTACTGAAATAAATCAACTTTTTGATGATATTCTAATTTTATGACCAGCACCTGTATTTAGTGTTTGAATTCCAAACTGGAAACCCATGTTCTTTTTTCAAAGCTTGTTTTTTTTCCCCCCAAAGCTCGTTTGTTTTTAATGTACGGTTTAAGAGAGATGTATCTTATATCAGCTATTGTCAGCTCTGTCAGTAGTTCCTGGATTAATTAAAAAATCAAACAAGGCCATATATTTTCTAGAATGTGTGAAGAGTGTCACCCCCAATATCTCTGGGTGTTTTAAAGATTTTTTTTAAGCGGTTCTTTGCAGTGTTACACCATTCATTTCTTTCGTAGGGTATTTTTAGATCCATTTCAAGGTTTGTTGCCTGTAAGCTTCTGCGTTTTGATTACTGTGTACACTACCATACAAATGTTTGGGGTCACTTAGAAATGTCCTTGTTTTTTTAAAGAAAAGCAAATATTTTGTCCATTAAAGTTACATCAAATTGATCAATACAGTGTAGACATTCTTAATGGTTTAAATGCCTTTTGTAGCTGGAAACTGCTGATTTTTAATGGAATATCTATACAGGCGTACAGAGGCCCATTATCAGTAACCATCAGTCCTGTGTTCCAGTGGCACGTCGTGTTTGCCAATCCATTTTAAAAGGCTAATTGATTGGAAAGGCTAATTGATTAGAAAACCATTTTGCAATTATGTTAGCACAGCTGAAAGCTTGTGCTGATTAAAAAAACAAAATTTGCCTTCTTTAGTTGAGTATCTGGTGCATCAGCAATTGTGGGTTTGATTACAGGCTCAAAATGACCAGAAACAAAGAATTTTCTTCTGAAATTCGTCAGTCTATTCTGGTTCTGAGAAATTAAGGCTATTCCATGCAAGAAATTGCCAGGAAACTGAAGATCTACGTCCTTCACAGAACAGCAAAAACTGGTTCTAAACAGAATAGAAAGGAGTGGGAGGCCCTTGCGAGCAATGCCATCTGTCAAGCATGCTGGCGGCAATGTGATGGTCTGGGGTGCTTTGGTGGTGAAGATGGAGATTTTAACAGGGTAAAAAAGATCTTGAAGAAGGAATGCTATCACTCCATTTTGCATACCCTGTGGACGGCACAGGGTATGCAACACCATGCCATACCCTGTGGACGGCACTTGATTGGAGCCAATTTCCTCCTACATGCAGGCCTTTTAATTGTACCTAGAATTTCTAAACAAACAGCTGGAGGCAGGGGCTTCTGTCATAGAGCTCCACTACTGTGGAATGATTTGCCAATTAGTCAAAACACCCCTAAACTGAACCGGCCTGCATCAAGAACCGCTTAGCTGACTACTAACCAATACAAAAATACAGTGGGTGGACCGCTCAGGTCTAACTAGTGTTTTTAGACAAAGTTTTCCTATGGGTTGTGTATGCCCAAGGGCGACTTGCTAAAAAAAAACTTTTCCCAGGGACACAGGGATAAACAAAAACACACAGGTCAAACAAAGACTAAACAGCACACAGCAAACAATTGACTAGACAACACCAAACAAATCACCACAGCAATACATACTCACATGAAACAGGTCAAAGTGAGATGTATGTGCTAAACTAAGTGATGTATGTATGAACAAAGTGTCTGTCTATCAAAAAAGGTATGTATTTCAAGAATATCTATGTCCATGTGGGGTAAATCAAAAGAATCTCTCTGGGAGAACCAACTGACTGGGTTTTTAAACCAGGGATGTGTGATGCGATTGGGTAATGGAAAAAGAACAGGTGGTGCAATTAGGAGGGGTGTCCACCGATTGGTCCACCTCAGCAGTCAGGCGCTGCACTCATGACTGCCAGGTGGGAAACACCAACGAGCACAATGAGGAACATAAGGGACACCTGTGGAGATGTCAGGAGGGGAAAAAACACAAATGCGGATACAGGGTACCTGCATGCATAACACTTGGCAATGTGGGTGGATTGATTTCCTGCCTGTTGGGCCCTGTCTGGGGTCTCCCCCGGATAGGGCCACAGTGTCACCGGACCCCCCTGTCTCAGCCCCAAGGTCTTACACTGCTGTATTATTGTGCTGGGGGAGTAGGGTCAGTTCTCCTTCTCCACTATAAATCCCTGTAGGGAATGCATTTTCTAAATTTTCCCTGTCTCCTGCCGTTTTAAACTTAGGAGGACATGAGGTCTTGGCTCACACCTGAGGAGTACCAGGCTTGAAAGACCCGTTGCTGTCCCGGTCCAAAGTCCTCCTGGTTGTGTTGCAGATCAAGACGATACCTGACGATTCCAGCTGCCACGGTGCTGACACCTCCCCCTCCCCGTGTTGTCCCTGTCCCTCTGGTCAAGCTTCCGACCTGGACTAAGTTTGAATAGACTCTGGACTCAGCCCACATGCATTTATTAATTATTGCAATTTGTACTCTTAATATGTTCACCCGGCACAGCCAGAAGAGGACTGGTCACCCCTCTGAGCCTGGGTCCTCTCTAGGTTTCATCCTAAATTTCGGCCTTCTTAGGGAGTTTTTCCTAGCCACTGAAATTCAACACTACTGTTGTTTGCTCCTTGGGGTTTAAAGCCGGGTGTTTTGTAAAAGCACTTTGTGACAACTGCTGATGTAAAAAGGGCTTCATAAATAAATTTGATTGATTGATACATCCGGACAATGACCCAAAGCACTGCTCCAAACTATGCAACAACAATTTAGGGAAGAACCGAACAGCTGGTATTTTGCCTATAATGGAGTGGCCAGCACAGTCACCGGATCTCAACCCTATTGAGCTCTAGTGGGAGCAGCTTAACCATGGTATGTAAGAAGTGCCAATCAAGCTAATCCAATTTATGGGAGGTGCTTCAGGAAGCATTGGGTGAAAACTCTTCAGATTACCTAAACAAATTGACAAGTAGAATGCCAAAGGTCTACAAATCTTGCTGTATATTCATTGGCAAGGTTAGAATCTTTTTCTAACCTTGCCAATTACTATACAGCTCCGGAAAAAACTAAGAGACCACTGCACCTTTTTCTTTCCTTTCCAAAAAAGTTGAAAAGGAAAGTTTTAAGTCAGGAACTGAAGCATTCAATATGCAGTGGTCTCTTAATTTTAACCCTTCTGTTCCTCACTCAAAACCTTCCTTTTCGACTATTTTGGAAAGGAAAGAAAAAGGTGCAGTGGTCTCTTAATTTTTTCCGGAGCAGTATTTCCTATTCATTTTGCTATTTCCTATTCAAACTAATTTCATGTACAGTTAGGTCCAGAAATAATTGGACACTGACACAAGTTTTATTTAGTCTGTTTAATTTGAGAGTATTCACATTCAAATTGGAGGAAGGGTTTAGAAATTACAACTCTTTAATATGTAGCCCCCTCTTCAATGGACAAAAAGTAATTGGACAATTGACTCAAAAGCTGTTTCATGGACAGGTGTGTGCTATTCCTTCGTTATTTCTTCATCAATTAAGCAGGTAAAAGTTCTGGAGTTGATTCCAGGTGTGGAATTTGCATTTCGATGCTGTTGCTGTGAACCCACAATATGCGGTCAAAGGAGCTCTCAATGCAAGGGTGAAAAAGGACATCCTTAGGCTGCAAAAAATAAATTAAATCAGAGAGATAGCAGGAACATTAGGAGTGGCCAAATCAACAGTTTGGTACATTCTGAGAAAAAAGAATGCACTGGTGAGCTCTGCAACACAAAAAGGCCTGGACTTCCATGGAAAACAACAGTGGTGGATGATCATAGGATCCTTTCCATGGTAAAGAAAAACCCCTTCACAACATCCAGCCAAGTGAAGAACACTCCAGGAGGTAGGCATGTCATCATCCAAGTCTACCATAAAGAGAAGACTTCACAAGAGTAAATACAGAGGGTTCACCACAAGGTGCAAACTATGCATAAGCCTCAAGAATAGAAAGGCCAGATCAGACTTTGCCAAAAAGCATCCAAAAAAGCCAGCCCAGTTCTGGAACAGCATTCTTCGTACAGATGATACTTAGATCAACCTGTACCAGAATGATGGGAAGAAAAAGTATGGAGAAGGCTTGGAACCGAAGCATACCACATCATCTGTAAAACACTGTAGAGGCAGTGTGATGGTATGGCCATGCATGGCTTCCAATGGCACTGGGTCACTAGTGTTTATTGATGATGACAGGAGACAGGAGCAGCTGGTTGAATTCTGAAGTGTATAGGATGTATTTTCTGCTCAGATTCAACCAAATTCAGCAAAGTTCATTGGATGGCACTTCACTTTACATATGCAAAATGACCTATATTGTGAAAGCAACCCAGGAGAATTTGTCACAAAATACACTATTGTGTTAATGAAAGGGATAACTGAATTAATTTCAGACAAGTTTTTATTTCATAAAGGATAATTATATCTGTGTTTTAAATGCAGGGGGAAAGTTGAGACACTTTGAAAATTATTTCCTAATAACATCTTGGCACCCTGAATCCAAGCCAAATCGTCACGTACCTGGATTCCCACCCCGAGCACATACCATTTGCTTTATTCAGTCATTTGCAGATCAGCCTATGGGTAGATGTGAATGTAATGCTACATTCACATTTACACAATTTGTTGATAAGTTTTGTTTGGGTAGTATAATAAGATGATTGAATGCAGTCTGTGGTTCTGTTGTCTTGGTATTTACTTGTACCAATTCTTTAGATTTACTGTCAAACAAAGTATTAAGAAGTTTAATATCATAACCCCCTTGTAATTTATTTCAAGGCACATTGTGTTTCAGCTAGACATAACTGATGCCACACTCATCTTGATATTCCAAGACAGGTTTTGATCTATATCACACATATTCAGATACTATATAACTAATGTCATCCTCCAACTGTCTGGTTTCATGGCCCTTCAAAGTGGAACTTACAAATAACAGGTAAATCATCCACTGCATTGAATTGTCTTGAAACTGCAAGTAGCAAGGAAGTCATTCTTAATGTATGCATAATTATACATAATTTCCTCATATTTTCTTCCTTATTTTACTTGGCTAACATTTTCATTTACAGCAATGACCTGGGAGCAATTAGGGTTAACTGCCTTAGTCCTGGACAGAATAGTGGATTTTTTTTTTTACCTTGCTTGGTCAGGATTCAATTTAGAAACCTTTTGTTTAAGACTACCTTGTGGTAGTGTGTCTTTATCCAAACATGTTAATGTAAAAAAAAGGTGCTAGTGTTTCGGTAACAAGATATTTAAAATGTTCTTATTTTCATTGTTATATTCAACTAAGGCCTTTTTGCCTATGAGCAGTTTTCAAAATATTACAAATTTATTTACAAAAAAATAACATTCATATATTTAAAACAATCATTCCTTTTTTTCACTGCCTCTGTTACCTCAAGGAAATGTTTCTTTATCTTCTCTCAGGGCACTTGAAGTGCAGATAAAGAAAAGCCAGTGGAAAACTTGCAGAGTTCTCCGTAGAGTACAACTAATTTTCTAGCCTGCTGGTCCTGCTGTTGTGGACTTAATTGTGACCTCTGCATGCTGGCTACATTTTACTGGTTAACAACAACAGCACCACTCCATGAATAGAACAGATTTGTATTTTCTGTCTCGCCTTAGCCTGGCTAAGTGGCCTTCATGTGTACCACTTACAACTCCGCCTGGATAGATTAGAATTTTAATCCCTGCAAAAGGCTTTACTTCAAATCATTGGGCCAACCCCCACCACACTCTTGTCTGTTTGTGCTTTAACTCTTGGATGTAGACAGACATTACAAACATAACTACATTATTTCATGTTTGTAAAGTTACAATTCTGCATGTGGTGTAGCATCTAGTTTGAAGGCTCATAATGACAACAAAATGAGTCTGCATCTAAGTACAATATTTGGGAATTTATTGGTTTCCCTTTGACTCCTATTTTGATAGAAGTATACCTCTAACAGAAACCTCACTGCCTTCATCACAGTAGTATAGTGTACCGCAATTGCCTCCTTGTGGCTGCTTTTGTCATGACAGAGTTCCACTCATTTCCAGAGTATTTTGTTACAAAGGAGCCTGAAGTGTCAATATGTTTCTTTCTCAATTCCATTATAAAAGCTTAAAGCATAATGAAGTATAATGTAAAGAATATTGACTCATATTTTGAACCTTTTTAAATATAGACGTATTGTCAGTCAGTTGTTCTTCATTGAGTTAGAGCGGCTGCGGGTAGGAACTTCACCAAAACCCAGCTCGTCTAAGCAGCCCTGCAGATTGGTATTCCTGTCAGGGTAGTGGTTCTCTTTGATTTTTTTCTTAATGATAGAGGCTGTCTCCTCAGAGAAAGAGGGACAAATGTTCTTGTTGGGTAGGAAACGTTGGAGCAGCTCCTGATTGGCTTTCCGGGACATGCCTAACAGAAAGCGAAGAAAGATGTCCAGGTTTCCCTCAGGGCTCTGTAGGCTCATCTCAATGGCGCTGCGGTGTATGACCAGCAGCCCGGATTCCTTGAACATGTGTGAAAGCTTACTCTTCAGTGGCTGCTCCAGGACGTTCTTCCCTGTGGACCTCCATGTAAGGAACACATAGAGGGCAGCCAGGTATTCCTGAATGGTGGGATGGATGAAGCTCTGGATCCTTTCCTGGTACATCACAAACTGTTCAATTAGGAACTCAATGCACAGGCCACTCTTGGTGACCGCCTCAGCAACATCCACCTCAGAGTCCTTCCAGACGGCCTTGTCAATGACCATCTGGTTCTTCTCCAGCATTGTAAAGGCAACCTTGCCCAGCTTCATCAAGAAATCCCTCTCCTCATCAGGAGTGCGGGGAGGTGAGCCCCTAGCACCACGCACGTGCAAGTGCACCAGTAGCAGGTGAGTGTACATCAGGGTAAGGCCCTTGGGGAGCTCCGCGTCTGGACCCTTCTCCTGGAACGTGCGCTGGAACAGCCCGCACACCACCCAGCAGAACGTGGGCAGATGGCACATGATGTGGAGGGTCTTACAAGACGTCAGATGGGCAATCACCTTATCGGCCTGTGCCGGGTCCTCAAATCTCTTCCTGAAGTACCCTTCCTTCTGTTTATCAGTGAAACCGCGCACCTCCAAGACCTGGTGCACAGCCTCAGGTGGCAGGCGACTGGAGGTGAGGGGGCGTGAGGTGATCCAGAGGAGAGAGGAGGGGAGCAGGTTGCCCCTAATAAGGTTGGTCACCAACACATGCATGTCAGCTGGCTCAGTGCTGTCACACCAAGTCTCCGTGCGATGGAAGTCCAGCGGATTTGCATACTCATCCAGCCCGTCACAGACAAACATGACCCTACCCTCATCGCACTCGAACGTGGGCAGCACCTTGGTCTCGGAGTACAGGGTATGTATGATCTCAATTAGACTGATCTTTTGGCCCAGCATTAGGTTGAGCTCTTTGAAGGGCAGCGGGAACAGGAAATAGATGTGCTTGTGCTCGCGCTCCTCAGCCCAGTCCAAGATGAACTTCTGCACAACCACAGACTTCCCCACGCCGGCGATGCCGTTGGTCACTATAGACCTTACATGCTTCTCATTGATCACGTCAAGGTCAAAGATCTGCCTGCAGGTGATGATCTTCTCCTTCTTGCGATTGGTAGACAACTTGTTGATCTTCCTGAACTCATGCTGGATATTGGGCCCAGCGTTGCCGCCGTCTGTTATGTAGAGATCATTAAAGATACTGTCAAAAGCCTTATGCTCTCCCTGCTTGGTGAAGCCCTCATACATGCTGCCATACTTCCTCAGCAGAGTTTGTCTCAGCTCATAACGCACCTCATCTGCAGAATGGAAACAGGCAAACAAAACATTAAAAGCATGAATGTAGCATACAGTGCCCTCCATAAGTATTTGGACAGTAATGTCAATTGCTATTTTTATATCTGAAAAACATGAAAATATGATTAAAAGGTGAATAAAAACATTTGCTTTTGAACTGTTCCCAAAGCTGAATTGTCCCAATACTTGTGCTTGCATTAAATGGGGGGATCGAACTCTGAACATGTTATTCTTAGCTGGTAAAACGTGTTGAAACAACCAGAAATGAAAAGTGACATTCTTTAGCAATTTTGAATTTACTGTCCCAACACAGGGGGCACTGTGTTTCCTCCTCTTCAATGTCCACTTCAGCCCAATTGGTTCTTGAACTAATGTATAATGTATAAATGCCACATACGTTTAGCACAACTGATACACGAACATCTTCCAAGTCCATGTTTCTTAATTTTTTTAATGATATATTTGTGTTCCATGAATGGAATGAAACAAAGACAACATGCATACTTTTCTTGCAGAGGTCCGTGAGGTAGTCAGCCAGGCGCTTCAGGTCCATGTCCTTGAGCAGAGCCTTGGTGAGCTGTAGGGCCACCTCTAGATCATAACACTCCAGCAGTTTGTCCACCAGGTCCAGCATGTCCATGCCCTGGGGAGGAGCACTGAACGACTCGGGGTAACGCTTCCATAGTGTTATCTTAAACGTCCATAGATCGTCCTGCCCTAGCTTCTCTAGTGTTTTCCTGATGGCCTGTGGTCCACAGAAATAAATAAGAATGGAATAGTCTCTTACTGTTCCACAAAACTCTAAATATTGGTGGCATGTTTACATTTGCGGCTGAACAAAAAGTACATCACCTAGATTACAGTGAAGTATAATCCCACCTTGAAGGTGAAGTCTACAGTCAGGGCAGGATGCCTTTTCTCGTCTGGGTTTTTAGCTAGTTCTGGTCGTGAAAGGGGTACCACTGCCGGACCCTCTGCTTTAGGTGCAGCACATCGAGACCTTAAAAGTAATGGAAGATGAAAGGGTGCATATAAAACCAGGGGCCATGAAACCCTTCACTTGGCACCATAGTATTGTCTTTCAGTGTTTACAAATCTGATAAAATATTAATTTTAAAACATTCTGGACATTCCACATTCTCTAACAATTCTCAACCACCAGTCAATGAACTGCAGCATAAATGTAGCACCAGAGGCCATGAGCTAATGGGAAAATGGTACGTATATTTCTATTTTATTATAATGAATATGAACCTCCCTATTGATATATAATATGAATCTAACGAATAATATACAATTAATTTCTTCCTTGATCGTCCACATGCAACAGGCCTATGATAAATTACGTGTGTCTTGCCCTTCACATTTCCAATATTAATAAGAGCCCTAGTCATAACCATAACTCCTTTGTTGGATAATAATTAAAAAAAGGAAAGCTAACTCTTTACAGTACTTATTAGTCTAGTTAAGGATTTATTACAATGGCCTTAGCATTTCTGTTTCAACCAGTTAACTAGTAGGCTATGCTACAGGCTAGATCTAGCAAGTCAAAGCTGAATGTGGTGGTGAAATGTGGAGACTTGACATGATAGCACTCGACAATCAGGAGTATGGCACATTTCATTTACATGTCCACTAACAAGATGCTATGCATCTTGATTACAGCAGCTATCTGAATAACTACTGAGTGCTCTGACAATTGTAGTTGCAATAGGCTACATTTTGCATTGACAGCTTAAATGTATTGTAATGAACATCCCCTTCATCAACCCATGCCCTGATGAATGACTGTGTTATTATGATATTACAGCTGTTATGATTGCCATATATCAATTATGAAAAGGCCTATTCTGGCAAATCACTATCTATTGATCAGTATGAAATGACATGGACAATATCTGTAAGGTACACAAAACATTGTGAAGTCTAATTTGGCTAAAGGGCTATTTCACAGGACAGCTACATTGTCTAAAATGCTGAACATGTGAGCAGTGATTGCAGTGCGATTGCACTCACATTTATTCCTATCATGCCTCTTTGCACATTCAGAATGGCCATCATGCTTGCATTTTTACAGTTGTTAAATACGCATGTCTACCTCAGGGACCTCATTGATGCTATCTCTGCATCCCGGTTGCACATGCTACCTTACTCATGCAGTTTGCCTCGATTGCACATCTTGTATGTCTTGTAAATTTTTTGCCCTCTATTTGCTTTAATTGCATATTTAGTATTGCCATTTGTACTGCATTTTCCTTCATTGCACATCTATACATTCCACTTGTAATATACAAATACTTAATATTTGTAAACTTTCTGCCCTCTTCTATTTGCACTTCGGGTTAGATGCTAACTGCATTTCGTTTTACTGTACTTGTACTTGTTCAGTGACAAAGTTGAATCTAATCTTAATGAGCAGGCCCTCCAGAGATTATTATTAGACTTTACACACCCATGTTATACCCCCACTAAACCATGGAACAAATTGTCACAAACATATGGATAATTACATAATAATAACACAATTAAACTTGGTTTGCTTCCAGTCTGTAACTAATCAAACATGGAGGACTGTTCTTACTTCCTAGTTCTGGGTTCACAGTCGTCACTGTCCGTGGAATAGCAGCTGGAGTAAGACTCTGTTCTTTCCAGACAGACTCTGGGAATAGAAAAGCACATGGACTAAAAATCCTCAGGACTGAAGCGGAACAGTTCTGCTGCAAGGAGCTGTGATGAACATTATAATGCTTTGTGTTCTGTTTTTCGATTGAATTAAAAAGTACAAATGCAAGTTTGACTGCCTGAATGTTTTCTAAAATCCTTGTACTGTCTATTAATCTCAACTGAGCTGCAGGGGAAGGCCTGTCTACTTCGAGCACTCCTAATGCAGGACCTTGTTATCTCTCATCTGGACTGCTCTGCATAACATAACATTTACAAATGTTAAACCTGTTGTATGATTATGTTAATGTAAGTGTATAAGTGTCTATACATGAAACATGTTTTAGTGTACCTAGTAGCAGGCAGTTCAGTTTCTTCATCCAGCTCACCAGATTGATAGAAGTCATCGCTATTTAAGGAATTGTAGCTGTGAACTGGGGATCGGGCCCTTTCTACATCATGCCTATCAAACACACAGAATAAAACACACAAATTAGGATTACTTGGGAAAGGTTACAGACTCATACAGCTTCATTTTGGGCACATGACAGTTAATTGTTGAGGTGTGTGATATCAGTGTCTCACCTGTCAGTAGTCTCCATGGGTCTCCGGCCATTTTCAAGGTCCAGAGAGGGTCTCCTCTCAGGCACATAGAAAGTATCCTCTCCGTCAGATACGCTACCACGACCAGACACACCCTCTCCTAACGGAATACTAACATCTGATTCTGTGGCTCCATCATGCTCCATCGTGTCGTCCTCTCGCCAAGACATCCTGGAGAACCTCAGGTTACGTCTTACCGTTCGAATTTCGACTTCAGTGGCTACAACCAATACCAAGTGCCAGACAGCACACACCTTAAGATTCAAAAACAATAGTGAATTAAGGTTAAATACTGCTACTAGATCAAATCCATGTTAAGCATACCTTTTTGTAAACCTCTTTCCTATGTAATTATTTGACACGCAAGTAGGCCGGGCTTACCGTAAACAAACACGGAAATACCGACGGTTTCTTTTTTTAAAACCTCTGTACTATTAAATTACCTTCTTGTCTCTATTACCACAGTTCAATTCACTAAAACAATATCCACACATTCAAAATAAATTTGATATATAAAACGCAAAATGTTCATGGTTAAAATACTATCGAACTAACCTGTCGCTCCAAGACTACGCTAACGTAAATTCACTTTTCATCAACGTCTTGTATATCAGCGTCTTGTGAGCAACATTAAAGAAACACTTCCGTGTCATGAAAATCAGGAACTTTTCAAAATAAAAATAGACCAACGTATTACTTCAAAACTGACATAAATTGAGTTTATTAATTGTTTAAGAAAATGTACCTCTCAAAACATTGACAACAATTCATATATGATCATATTTAAGAGGATTTTCAATAAAAAAAAGTGGGTATTAAACACGTTCCAAGGGCAAAATTCAGACAATGCCAATGACTGAATATGGAATACATATTGCCTCATTGCTCAAACTATTGTATATTCCACAGAGAAAGCAATGTAGGAAATGTTCAGGAGAATGTGTAGAGTAAGACAAACCCGTCTAATCATGGGGAATGGTGTGCTACATCTAGCAACACAATATTTTCCACACCCTCTTTTTCCACAATGTAACTCAATGGATATGAAATACATATTGACTCATACAGAAAAAACTATTCTATACGCCGCAGTGAATGTATTGTAGGAAATGTTCAGGAGACTCTATAGATTGATTATATGCAAAAAAATCAAGGGGCACTGTGTATTTGCAATTGTTGCTGGCATTTTACATTCCATTGGCCACAATCCAAATTACTGAATAGCCATCAATTTAGATCCATTATTCCTTGTGTTAATGGAGGTGATAATCACTACATTACTTGGTGATTACTTAACAATTCAGCCAACGATCTTAAGTAGTTGTCAATGACTTACATTAACCAGTCATTAGCCTCCTGTTCCACCTTTAGAGATGTAGGTGAAGCCCAAAAGACTGTTTACAGTTTTATATTTTTTGATAAACAAAATAATTTTTACAACAAAATCACGCCATAACCAATTTCCAACTATTACATACTAGAACACGTTCAACTTCATCAACTCTATAAGAAGGATTTATTTTATTACAACTACATTCAAGCCATAGCTTAAATTGAGAAAAAAATATTTGTACTTATATTGAAAGATACATGTTTCAATTGCGAAGTAGGAAGGCTTGTATTGTATATGAGTATTCAGTACGGTTTGTGGACTCTAGAGAAAATAATAACACTTTAAAATCTTCTTGCTTGGGTACAGACATTGTCTCAGAGCCCCGGTGGTCCAGTGGCTCCTACCAGACGGTAACAGAGTAGATGTCTTGGATGTCCTTATGTAAGATTAGTGTCAGGATATCAGCACCTGAAATACAACAAACATTTTGAGAGCCATAGTGCAAGTGCACATATTGCATGATCACATTATTGGAGGCTAATCTTGTAACAGTGTACATGGAATAATTTGTTCATGGTGTTCCCCATCTGCTGAATATGTTCTGACATTAATGCAATAACCTTTTTTCTGATAATTCATATAAAATAGAACATCTCATGTTGTTTTGAATGAATTAATTAATGTTATCTTCAAATAGGACTGCTTTAGTGAACACAAACACATGGGTACCACAACTATTTCCATCTACCTGAGCTTTGAAATTTCCACAACGATGATAAAGTTCATATTTCAGAACAATGTCCACAACGTTTGCATGTAAAGCCAAATACTGTAATGCCAGATACTTCTGTAGTGGGTGAAGAATGCTCTGCAGTTGATTCTCATGCTGCTTTAAGGAGTCCATTAATTTAACATTCAGTGTTATACAGTTCTGTGCATGTCCTTTCTTTTTAATATCTATAGCTATGGCCATCCAATGGTCATTTAAATTGACAGGTATTATTACATTTTCAAAACACCAACAATTGTGTGCTACTCTAGGTACCCTAGGCAGAATGGGATGGGTGGAGTAAAATGCCAGCAACAATTGCAAATACACAGTGCCCCTTGATTTCTTTGCATATAATCAATCTATAGAGTCTCCTGAATATTTTCTACAATACATTCACTGCGGCGTATAGAATCGTTTTTTCTGTATAAGGCAATATATATTTCATACACAGTCATTTGCATTGTGGCCAATGGTATGAGCGGAGTAAAATGCCAGCAAGATTTGCAAATACACAGTGCCCCTTGATTTTTTTGCATATAATTACTCTATCCACTCTCCTGAACATTTCCTACAATACATTCACTGCGGCGTATAGAATAGGTTTTTCTGTATGAGTCAATATGTATTTCATATCCATTGAGTTACATTGTGGCCTGCGGTATGAGCGGAGTAAAATGCTAGCAACAATTGCAAATACACAGTGCCCCTTGATTTCTTTGCATATAATCAATCTATAGAGTCTCCTGAACATTTTCTACAATACATTCACTGCAGCGTATAGAATAGTTTTTTCTGTATTGGGCAATATATATTTCATATACAGTCATTTGCATTGTGGCCAATGGTATGAGCGGAATAAAATGCCAGCAAGATTTGCAAATACACAGTGCCGCTTGATTTTTTTGCATATAATTACTCTATCCACTCTCCTGAACATTTCCTACAATACATTCACTGCGGCGTATAGAATAGGTTTCTCTGTATAAGTCAATATTTATTTCATATCCATTGCGTTACATTGTGGCCAATGGGATGGGTAGAGTAAAATGCCAGCAACAATTGCAAATACACAGTGCCCCTTGATTTCTTTGCATATAATTACTATATCCACTCTCCTGAACATTTCCTACTATACATTCACTGCGGCGTATAGAATAGTTTATTCTGTATAGGATGATATGTATTTCATATTCATTGAGTTACATTGTGGCCAATGGTGTGAGCGGAGTAAAATGCCAGCAACAATTGCAAATACACAGTGCCCCTTGATTTTTTTGCATATAATCAATCTATAGAGTCTCCTGAACTTTTCCTACAATACATTCACTGCGGCGTATAGAATAGTTTTTTCTGTACAGGGCTATATGTATTTCATATCCTTTGAGTTACATTGTGGCCAATAGGATGTAGGATGGGTGGAGTAAAATGCCAGCAACAATTGCAAATACACAGTGCCCCTTGATTTTTTTGCATATACTTTCTCTATCCACTCTCCCGAACATTTCCTACAATACATTTTTACAATATACACTAAGCAAAGTGTCAAAATCGAAAATTGAATATTATTAAAATCGCGTTTTACCGTGGACTTTTATTTTGAAGGCAAAATCCGAAAACCGGAAGTCTTATTGTTGCTACGGAATCTCTAATGTTGCCAGCATGACGCTACTTTCCTCTGTATCTCCTTCCATGGGCGGATGTGGTAGTATCAGCGTTATGACGTAGTTGCAAAAGAACGTATATTCTGGCTGTGTTCCACAAAAACCAAACGACTGCATGCGATTGTTAAATGACATATAATCTCGCACAGTAAATAACGTATCATTGGTATGTATAGTTAAGATTGTCACGATGATGATTCTGAAAGTCTCGAACACAACCATAACCTACGTTATATTGTAAGCGTTGTGACGCACACAGGAAAAAATGTGTGTTGTTCAGGTTGTGAGGACAGTGCTAATTCAGTTAGCGCCGTCAAGGTCAAGGGTGGAGGAGCAGGATGTGAGACTGTTTCCATGCCTCGCCTTTTTCTAGTCATTCCATTTGAAAATTAGACATCATAAAATTGGGTAAAAAAAATGGGTAAAAAATTATAACAATAATTTAAAAAGATTGCATTTAAGGACATTGGCTTTTCCTGCGACAAAATTGTCAGTGAATTTTGTTTGTCCAAAATAAATAATTAATAACAATAAAAATGTTCAAGGTATGGAGACTTTCAAAAATATAGCCTGAGATTTGGGTGTAAATCTCATGAGACAGAAAGAGGATACTTTGGCAGAATAAACCTTATTTTTATTCCTATAACTCCATTGTCCTCTTGGGCTAAATTACAAATATTTATGAATTACAATGCGAAACTCCATACAAAAATGAATAATTCGGGTATTTGTGTATTTTCTGTACACTTCAGTATACTCTCAAACCATTTTATACCTTTTTTCACCTTTAATTGCCAACCATATTTAAATGAAAATCAATGGATAATTTCTCTGAGAAATAGTAACAAATAAAACGCCTCAAAAATTTGCACACTCATTATAATGATGTGATTCTGATTAACCCTAAATAAAATCAGCTGTTTTTGGAGGATTTTATTAAAGGTTCCTCGGTTGTATACTGCAGAGATTGACTGCAAGGAGCTAACAAAAAAATCTGTGCGATCTTCTTGTATTCCTGGAGAAGGATATAAAATATATTTTAAGAAATTACAAAGGCATTACGTGTATCACAGAACACTGCACAGACCATCATTAAGAAGTGGAGGCAAGATGACTCCACCTGGACATTGTAAATGTGATATATGGAATTTGTGTGGTATTTGTGTTTTATTTCTTGACAGTTACCAATACGTACAGAAACCAATACTCATACATATTTGATTTCGCAGTTTACATATCTAGGGGTAGGGGCAGGGTTTTGAACTCACTTTGTTTGCAGGAGTTGGCAAACAAAGGCCTGTGGGCCAAGTTTTTATTTCAGAATATAATTCCCCTTCAAAATGTTTGTATCCCTGAGTCAGAAACAAATTTTGGTTGCAACAGAAAGGTCAGGACATCCCTTCAAAAGTGATGACAGGGCAAGGAGAGGCAATGGGCAACCTTAACAGAGCTGCAGGAATTTCTGGCAGAGACTGGGCACCCCCAGCACATTACAACCATTGCTCAAATTCTCCACAAGTCTGAGCTGTGGTGTAGGGTAGGAAGATGGAAGCCATTTCTCACATAAAAGAACACCAAATCTTGTGTACATTCAATCTCCAAAAACCATGTGGGAAAATGTGAGGTGGCCAAGGTAGAACTGTTGCGCCTTAATTCCATGAATAGGTTTGCCAGAAAGCAACACAGCTCATCGCCCAAAGTACACAGTACCTTCTGTCGAGCATGGTGGCTGCAGCATCATGCTAGGGAGTTGCTTCTCTTCAGTTGGGACACTGGCTCTGGATTGAGTGGACAAAGAATTTAATGAATCAAGATCTAAGGTTCCTTTGCCAGAAAGATGATGTTGAAGAACATGTTCACCTTTCAACATGATTACTATCAGAAGCACACAGGCAAAACAATCAACAAATGGATCATAAAAGGAAATATCAATGTCTTGGAATGGCCCAGTCGGAGCACAGACCTAAAGCCTACTCAACCTCATTCTGTGGGCAGAGCCAAGTTTGCCTCTGCAGGCCTCTGTCAATAGTAAGGCCGTGCTCACTGAGTCTGAACATAGTCAAGGTTTTTCTTAATTTTAGTCATAGTGGTCAGGTATTCTGCTCAGTATTCAGTTTTTTTTTGATAGATTCGCTATACCACTTCTGCATTCCATGAAAATACGTTGCTTCACTTCTGACTGCATATGTTAGTAATCTCATGTTGAAAATAATCTCATGTTGCTTATGAGGGTTTATGGAAGATGATTGTTTTACTTCTAAGCTTGGTATATCAATGTCCTATTTAGCATGATGTTTGTGCAATCATTTCAAATCAACTTTAGTGCATGCTGTGATCATTTTTTAAAACCAATTTTAGTGTATTTCTAACCATACCGGATGAACCATTTAGACACATATGGGCCAAAGACATATGAATGTAAGTCAAGCAAAATCTTAGACATAGCTAAAACATTAGGTGTGCAAAAATCAACAATATGGTACATTAACAAGAAGATGAAAGCAGTGGTATGCTCAGCAATTCCAAAAGCTTCATCATTAACCAGGACAATAAACCCAAACGGAGTGCCTTGGCTACCAAGAAGCTTTTTAAGGCTGTGAAATGTTATTGCATGGCCAAGTCAGTTATCCTGTCGGAATATAATTGAACATTGCTTTCAGAGATGTAAAAAATACAAAGTAGAATTACTTGGCAGTGTTCACCAGTTTTGGGAAGTACCAAAGGAGAAGCTAAATGACCAGGTTAACAGAGTCACATAACTCACTAATGATTTACACTCTTCCTTTTTATTTAATTGATCACTGGTTTGTTTTGAACTCCCTTTACTTGGTTACTTAGATCTTAATTAGATACTTCTCTAAAGTGGTGAACACAGCCGAAACCAGTTGAGTACTTTTACTTTGTACTTTTTACACCTCTGATTGCTTTCACATGTCGAACACAAGACTAAAGGTGAAAAGGTCCCAAACAAGCAGGAAAGCATATAGAGTATTACCAGGGAAGCTACCCAGAGTCTGTGGATCACAGACTTCAGGCAATTCAGACCAACTACAAAACATGAATTCAATGTACACAATCTGTACAAATACCTGTGGAACCCTAAAATCGTGGAACTACATATTAACAAAACGTGGTTCTATATGGTTCATCCGGTATGGATAAAACAACTCTCAAATAAAAGCTGACTTTAAACCTATTGTCACTGTATCAGTTTAACTCCAAAGTCATGGAATAAACAGCAAAAAAAAATTCAATGTATTTCCCCAAATACCTGTAATATTATGAATTACAACTTTGTACCCAAATCTTTCAAAGAACATAGACTTTTAAATGTAGACTCTGACCCATTTCTGCTTGCACACACTCAAAGCAGAGGGACAGGTAGTCTACAAGGGCAGAGTAATAATAGCAGGAGAGAGGAAAGCGCTTTCTTCCCCAAGGATATAAATTATTCACAGATAACGTGGAAAATAATAGCGACACAAAAGCCCATCCATTCATAACTTGCAAGAAGAAAATAGACTGAACAGCTGTAAAGCTATTGTATTCCATATTCCCGCTTTGCAAAGCAGATTACATTCTGTTTAAATCTGTCAGAGAAGCTGACAACGATACCCCCAGACAGAGCAAATGTGTTCACATACCCATAAGGGTGGGGCAGAGGGGCAGGAACATTGCTAAAATTAAAGAACAAACCATGCCTCTATGTAATGTATTTATATGTATTTATTTGTATATTTCTTGCTTGATGTAGTATATAGTCAAACTTCAATTACACTTCATTTTAAATACATCTGTTGATACCATTTAAAATTAATATTTTGGGCATTGTAGAAAAGCAGTGGCTGACTGTTATGATACGATTGGAGAAACAAACACACTTACGTGATTAGTGACTTACTTTGCCTCAAATATGGCCACAACAGCGCAAAGGTCTGAAAAGAAAACTGAGTAAAGCCTGAACAGCCTGTGGCATTGTGCCCGGGTCAGAGGTCATGGGAAAATAGTTGGTCTTTGTTCTCATGACATGTCTCTCTGTCCATGCCCTATAGGCTCTCTAAGAGAAGTATTGTGCATTCTGGACCAGTGTGCAGGCTCTCCTTCTGAGTGGAAAGGTCCACTCAACAGCCCAACTACCAGTACTGAGGATCTTGAAGTGACTTTGTCTCTGCTTTGAATAGAATAATAATTAAGAAATGTATGCCATTCAAGGAAAACTACTTGAAAGCAATCAGAGCTGGTTGTTTCCATAGGCCTACTTTGAGGTAGCATATATATGAGGCGGAGATCTGTTCTATGTGACAGTGAGATACATGCATGCTTGCCAATACCAATTTATGTGGATAGTCAAACTATACAGTAGATGTTCTACAGACTACCAAGAGACTTTCAGTAACATTTCAACAGTCTATTTAACTTAGCCCAAACCTTAACCGTAACCCTTATCCTAAACTCTGAGCAAATCCCATTTTTCTCCAGAGGTGCTGCAGGTGTTTCTGTGGCAGTGTGACAAGGGACCACAAGCAAACCTAAAGGAATGTGTGATTTAACTGACCATCTATGATTACAAGTTATAGTTTTAACCATGTTTTGAGTAGAGAGATGATATTACAACTGACAAATGGCAAGATCCACTGGGCTGACAATGTCTCTTTATGATGTTTTTCAAGGTCTATGTCCCTGTTGGAAAATGTTAAAGCCATGCAGCAATGGTAGATTTCTATTTGTTGATCTTTCTTTCATTCCCCCAAATCCCATTAGTTTTTCTCATTGGGATTTTACAATGTCAATTTCAACAGACAACAAGATATTGTTCCCTTATACCCTTTGAATTGCCGGAAGATTCACATATCTTAGCCACAACATTACATATAAAGTACAACTATAGTTTTGAATTCTAACTTTGTTCATAGAGGCATTAACTAGCACACACACCTGGAAAGATTTGTATATGCAGAATTGGTCACAGAATTCCCACAAAAATGAAGAATGAAAAACGGACATACTTTTATAATGAGCTTTGTCATTAGTATATTAAATCCAGTATATTAAAAATATACATTTATACACTGAATGTCAATTTCAAAAGAAAAAATATTGCAAAAAGCTCGTTTATCCCTCTCATAATTTATATTAGCCAGATCGTCTTCATGTTTTATGGAAGAGACTTGAATGTTGCTTCCCAGAGGATGAGAATAAGAGACGGGGACAACAGCATCCTCGCCTCTGTTACGACCGTCGTTTCCAATAGACTGCGTTTGTATGATGGAGGCGTGAGCAGCGACAAAGGAGAGGGAAACATGGGCGAGAGAGAGAGGAGGGGATATACAGTGAACGTGCGTCTGATTAGTAAAAAAAAAACTGTACGCGCGAGTATGACTCGGATGGCTTGGTAGCAGTCTAGAAGGAGAATGCGTGGACGAAACAGTGCGACTGCGAAATAGACGCACAGGCGCAAGTAAATTGCTTTCGGGTTAGGGTGGTATGAGATTAATTGGTTCGAGGGTCGCGGGCAGTGCCACCAGCATCAAGCAGCAGTCTCGCATATAAGAAAAACAAGGGAGCTAGCTTTTCGGGCGCACAACATAACCGCCAACCGCAGAGGTATCTATAGAAATCTATGGGAGTCGAATCAAGCCACCCAGAACGTTACTGTTGGATCCGTTGGACCTCCCTCGTCGTGATTGAAATCAGGTTTACGGATTACAGAACCAAACATTGATGAATTGTGTGCCTTTCAGAAATTTGCGTGTTGGAGCGTTTCTTTTGTCAGACGCGACCTGAAAAACTTCTACAATGGCTTTGGTCATGGAGCCGGTGAGCAAGTGGAGTTCGAGTCAAGTGGTAGACTGGATGAAAGGTACGCCACGGTTTCAAAATTTGCAATTGGTTTTGCCAACCAATTGAACACAAAATGCAGTAAAATACACTGTCTTCTCTGGATCCCACGCCACAACTGTGTCCAATCGATCAAAAACCGTACGACTCTAAAGCCAACACTGGTGATTGGGTAAAACAAAAACACCTGCTGAATCTCAGTATATATTAAATTATAATAGCATCATATTTATATTATATTACGATGGATTATTTTGTTTTGCCTTGTATTATTTAATATTAGTTCTCTATACCGCTAATATAATTCTAATTTCAATAGAAATGTGTGGTTTGGAATTGACAGTGATATGGACATGGGCCTGAAAGAATCTAAAAGCACTGGCGGATGAGTTGTTTGGCAATTGAGGGAGTTCTGTATAGATGCAGCCCTTCCTTTTTAATTAGCTTTGCTGATCAGTCTGAATATTGGGATTATGGGAGAAATGAAAGCAGATTGCAATGAAAGTAGGCCATATTCATAGGAATGTAGACCTATGTTTGCAAGGGAGAATTTTCTGTTTAAGAATAAAATTCGAAGTAATGTAACAAACCGAAAAGTCTGTAAAAGAGGCATTCATATATCTGCAATAACTTATTTAAGTGGAGGTGGAGCTGAGAAAGATAAAGTAAAAGATGGACTGTAGAAATATTTCACAAATTTACATGATCTTTACAATATTGATTGTGCAGGTGAATCATTAGAAAGATGTAAGGTCATAGATCCAGGATCTGGCAGTAGATGCCCATGTTACTCCAGATGGTAGTAAAGCCCTATGTGCTGCTGAGCCACTGTGGATTGATGCAACTGCAGATGATAAGACTATTTTTATAACGCACCGTTCGCCTCCTCTCAGCTTCTCTCATTATTAATTGTACAAACTACTGACTTAAATTTAGAATTAAGTGAAGTGGTAACAACTGATTCACGTCTCAGAACTTGTCTAGATAGGGTGAGAGGCGGGGGGGGGCAGGACATGTTTGTTGTGCATTTTTATTTTTATTTTTGGTGTCACATGCCGGTGTGCCTCTGTTTTCATATATGTTGTTATAACTGTGTAATGAACTGTTAGTCTGTGTTGAGCAGAGCACTCGTGCAGGATTATAACCTCGCAATGATGCTCAAGTTAATGTGTTCATTTACTGTAGACTACCTAATCGTGCCTCATATAACACTCATTCACAGACTCAGTCACACTGTAAACATGCTTGGCTGGCTGAGACAGACACACTACTGACTGACCTCTGGACTTACACACAAAAACACTTAATGGATTTAGTGCACACATATTGTAATAAAGGTTGGTGTGTGTGTTTGTGCTTTTTCCTGGAAAGACAAGAGGAACAGTAGGATAAAAGGGACGTAATGGAAAAATAGGGAACATTTCAGAGAAGAAACTAAAAGGATAATAACGATAAAATTCAGAGCTGCTGGAGAGAGGCGAAAGAGATTGATAGGAGCTGAGAACAGTAAGAAACTGAGTTTTGATTTTAGAGAGAGGGCCCTACGGTGGCCCAGCCACATCTGATGAGTGGAGCTGAGACAAGGTCTTGGCCCAGAGCCTAATAACAGTGATGTAAAGTGAAGGATGGAGGAATGGAGGGGACGCTACAGTCACAGAGGAAAGAAAATGGAGTTTGTGTAGTCTGAGATTCATTCTTATACTCTCATCCCCAAGGGGCTACAGCATCTTCAGCTCGACATTACCATTCAGAGGTTCCATTATTAGCATATGGCTCAGTGATGTCACCTAAGGCGAAATAGGAGCACCCATTGACCTTGCCTTGATGCCGCTCTCTGCATCCCCCTGATGTTTCCAGTGTCCAAAGCACTCTACTCTCTCAGTGCAGACAAATGCCTCTCCAAACAGAAACACCTCAACTTACAAAAAATAGATAGAAGCTTTTTGGGAACAATAACTAAAAGGTTGCTTGAACAATTCCCAGGTCCAGAAACGTTAACAATTTGACTTTCCCGTGAGCAAGGCTGTTAACCGTAATTGTAAATGAGAATGTGTTCTTAGGCAACATACCTGGTAAAATGAATGTAAACAATTTTTTTTAAATTGCTAAAGCAATTACTGAGATGATTGTTGAGCTAGCAAGGCTGTAATGCACAACCGCATTGCATAAACATGTAAAATAATTAGACCACTCTCCTCACTATGGTGCATTGGTTTTAAAGAAATGCATAGATGTTTTATTTCTTTCTATTCAATGTGCCATATTTTGAGTGTGTTTGTTGACTATAATTTTTATGTACCAGAGGTGTTACCAGAGGTTTTTTTGGTTTGTGTGTTTTTCCTTTTTAACTATGTTTGTGTGTGTGTGTGTGTGTGTGTGTGTGTGTGTGTGTGTGTGTGTGTGTGTGGTATTAATCTACATTGTAAATTAACATTGTCTAGAAAGCCAACACAGTAATGTATCACAGCACTAAACAGAATTTACTCACCGCAACCTCAATTACTAGCAGATTAATGGTCTCTTAATTAGCTTGCTCAACTCTCTATGTTTCGCTGTGTGCTCTTCCCAGTCTGGGTGTCTTTCTGTCTTATACATTGATCTCATAACAAAAAATATCTATGTTTGTTTAAGCATGCCTGGCAAGTTTACTAAATGGGATTTCTCTACAAAGTGATGGGGAAGGCAGTCTGCAAATTTGGGTAAAGCTAGACGAGTCTGTTATGGAGGAGTTACTCTGTCCATTTAATTGGGCAAAGCCAATCTCTGAATTAAGGTGTAGTATAGCTTTTTAAAGCACAAATGCTTGTTTGTCTGGGTCATTTTAACATAAAGGAACCCATTAGCACCAACATGGGGGGACCATTTCAGTCTGGTGACAAATGAAAGCTAAGGGTTTGTATTCTTGAGTAACTAAGGTATATACAGTATTTAGCAAAAGTCTTACGCAATCTGAGAAAATTACATTAGGCTTTTTATCTAGGCAATAAGTCTTTATTTTCACATAATAACACTATATACACTTGTGCTCATAAGTTTGCATACCCTGGCAGAAATTGTGACATTTTGGTATAGATTTTGAAAATGTGACTGATCATGCAAAAAACTGTCTTTTATTTAAGGATAGTGATCATATGAAGCCATTTATTATCACAGTTGTTTGGTTCCCTTTTAAATCAAAATGATAAAAAAATCACCCAAATGGCCCTGATCAAAAGTTTACATACCCTTGTATGTTTGGCCTTGGTACAGACACACAAGGTGACACACACAGGTGAAAATGACAATTAAAGGTGAATTTCCCACACCTGTGGCTTTTTAAATTGCAATTAGTGTCTGTGTATAAATAGTCAATGTGTTTGTTAGCTCTCATGTGAATGCACTGAGCAGGCTAGATACTGAGCCATGGGGAGCAGAAAAGAACTGTCAAAAGACCTGCGTAACAAGGTAATGGAACTTTATAAAGATGGAAAAGGATATAAAAAGATATCCAAAGCCTTGCAAATGCCAGTCAGTACTGTTCAATCACTTATTAAGAAATGAAACATTTGGGGATCTCTTGATACCAAGCCAAGGTCAGGTAGGCCAACAAAGATTTCAGCCAAAACTGCCGGATGATTTGTTCAGTATACAAAGAAACCCACAGGTAACTTCAAGGGAGAAATACAGGGTGCTCTGGAAAAAGACAGTGTGGTTGTTTCAAGGAGCACAATACAACGATACTTGAAAAAAAATGAGCTTCATGGTCGAGTTGCCAGAAAGAAGACTTTACTGCGCCAATACCACAAAAAAGCCTGGTTACAATATGTCTGACAACACCTTGACACGCCTCAGCTTCTGGCAGACTGTAATTTGGAGTAAAGAGACCAAAATAGAGCTTTATGGTCACAACCATAAGCGCTGTGTTTGGAGAGGGGTTAATAAGGCCTGGAGTGAACAGAATACCATCCCCACTGTGAAGCATGGTGGTGGCTCACTGATGTTTTGGGGGTGTGTGAGCTCTAAAGGCACGGGGAATCTTGTGAAAATTGATGGCAGGATGAATGCAGCGTGTTATCAGAAAATACTGGCAGATATTTTGCGTTCTTCTGCACAAAAGCTGTGCATGGGACGCTCTTGGACTTTCCAGGACGACAGTGACCCTAACCACAAGGCCAAGTTGACCTTCCAGTGGTTACAGCAGAAAAAGGGGAGTGGCCATCACAGTCTCCTGACCATTTATATCATCAAGCCACTCTGGGGAGATCTCAAACGTGCGGTTCATGCAAGACGACCTAAGACTTTGCATGACTTGGAGGCATTTTGTCAAGACAAATGGGCAGCTATACCACCTGCAAGAATTCGGGGCCTCGTAGACAACTATTACAAAAGACTGCACGCCGTCATTGATGCTAAAGGGGGCAATACACAGTATCAAGAACTAAGGGTATGCAGACTTTTGAACAGGAGTCAGTTCATTTTTTTTTGTTACCATGTTTTGTTTATGATTGTGCCATTCTGTTATGATGTACAGTTGAATGTGAATCCCATAAGAAATAAAAGACATGAGTTTTGCCTGCTCACTCATGTTTTCTTTAGTAATGGTACATATATTACCAATTCTCCAAGAGTATGCAAACTTTTGAGCACAACTGTAGCCCTACTATTAAAATAAATAAAAATAATTAATAATACAAGTAACAATCATTTCTTGTGTTGTTGAAAAGGTAGTTGATGTCTTGTTCACTTGAAGCAATGGCAAAAACTTTATCTTCCAACATTTTAATGACCCTAAATGATTAAGACCTACCTTTTTAATCCTTAATTAACCAGAGAGATCACACTGAGATTTTCATCTCTTGTTCCAGTGTGCCCTTGCCAATATAGAAGCGTACGTTAAAACATATGCATAAGAGAATTTAAATCGGATGGATTAAAAACATGCAATTTGAGTGAAACAACCACTCAATCTGTGATTTCAAATCATCTACTGGAATAAACTGATGTAGTTTCAGGTTCTTTTGTAGTGTTGCAGGACGATGAGACAGCACCTTGGTAGAGGGCGATGAGACAGCACCTTGGTAGAGGGCGATGAGACAGCACCATGGTAGAGGGCGATGAGACAGCACCATGGTAGAGGGCGATGAGACAGCACCATGGTAGAGGGCGATGAGACAGCACCATGGTAGAGGGCGATGAGACAGCACCATGGTAGAGGGCGATGAGACAGCACCATGGTAGAGGGCGATGAGACAGCACCATGGTAGAGGGCGATGAGACAGCACCATGGTAGAGGCGATGAGACAGCACCATGGTAGAGGCGATGAGACAGCACCATGGTAGAGTGTGTCTAGTGTCTGCAGACAAGACCCAGTGGCATTCATGTACAGAATATATCACCATAGTCCCACAAGGGCAAAAAAAAGTGGCTGCAAACATGGCTTTTCTAGCTTGACATGAAAAACAAGACTTGTTCCTCCCTGGAGAAAAAAGACCAGCTTAAGTTTAAGCTTTTTAGTAAGCTGTTGAATATGCTGCCCAAAAGACAGAGCTGGATCCTGGTAAAATCCCAAGTAGGCCTACTGTGTATGACACCACCTCTATTGGCTTGTTTTGCAAACTGACAGAAGAAGAGTAGGGGGTTGTTTTCTTGATTTTGAGAATAACATTTGTTTTGTTTTTTCAATTTTTTAAGACCTATTTTAGATGATGAAGATGTTGATGTTGGGCAATGTTTAATGCTTCCTGCAATTTGAAAAATACCTCCTGTGTTGTAAAGCAGCGCTTATAGATGATGGTGTGATCTGCATGTAGATGTAGGCTATTTTGCATTAGCAATGTTTTGAATGTTTCATTTACATAAATGGTAAATAATAGGGCCCATAAATGAAACCCTTCGGCAACACAATTATAAAGTTTGTCAAAAGTCTTGTATGGCTCAACATTTACACTTGTACTTGAATGTAGACTGCGCTTGTCTGGATGGACTAGTGAAAGAAATCCTTATTTACCAAGTACTGAGATTGGGCTAAACAAATTCAGCTGGACGTTGGTTGCTCATTGTCTCATTTTTTGTCACAAGAGCTCTCTCTCTCTCTCTCTCTCTCTCTCTCTCTCTCTGTGTGTGTCTGCCAGCAATTTTACCAATTTGCCTTCTCAAACATCGTTTTGCGAGTGAGTTACAATATTCCTTCATGCTAAAGTAGAGGTTGTGCCCTCTTACTGAGGGTTGGTCAAACTGACACCGGCTATGCAGTAGAAGCATTTCACTCGCTTTTTAAAATAAAAACTAGTCTGAAGTATTCCAAAAGTATGAGTATGTGGTTTGCCATTAGCACACACCTAAACTGCCATAGCTGTTTTCAAAGCATTCCTGTGGTTGAGTTTAATAGCTGTACATAACGATGCCTTATTTTATTCAACTGCGCGCAGCAGTGGCAGTCAGCCTGCTATGTAGAGGAGACGTGAAATATACATTTTTAGAAGCCATGAGCGGGGGAATATTTATCTCCTAAGACACTTAAAACCATGTTTCTCTATTTTAATGTCAGAGTTTGAACTGCAACTGCTATTAATGGCTAGTCAGATTCGAGCTGGAGTGACAGATATTCTCCGACGGGGGCAAGCACATTGACTCCGTTACCACGGTAACCTTCTTGCCTTTAAAGTGGCAACTGACGTTTTTCTTATGTCACGTGATATTCTAGGTAAGACTAAGAGACTCAGTCAAAACATATACAGCATACTCATTTATCATCTTATTTTGTTGAGTAAGAAATCAGTATGATATATCTTTTTTCTCTAGTTTACTGGAACAATTGCTTTTACACCAAGAAGAGTTCCTGTTTTATAGTCACATGATGGTGCTTTTATTCATGTTATATTACACACACAGCTGAGGAGTGTAGGTGAGTGATGGACTTGAGTTGGCCTAAATATTTTGTCCCAAAATGATTGAAAGAGTACCTGCATTCGAATTGACTCCAAGAAAAATATGAACTGCTTGTTATTTAAGACACGTGTGTTCAAAATACTTGAAACCTGTGTTTTGGACAAATATTTTCTGCTATTGGAGTAAAAAAGTTAATGTCAAGCCCTGCCATCAACCTGTAACCAACACTTTATGATCTAACACTGAGATAGTCATTGAAGTCATTAAACCAACTGACCAACCAACCAACCAACCAAAACTTTACTTAAACTTTATATGTAGTTTTGAATATTAGTTGCCTTTTAATTTAAAAACAATGCAGTGTGTCTTGAAATTCTGTTAGCAAAACCTCACATCTTGAAGATATTTGCTAAATACTCAGGGAGGATGGTGAAGGTTCACAGAAGAAAAAAGTTGAGGTAAACAAAAAATGTAATATACCTTTTTCATAAAGATATTTATTTGTTTTATGCATTGCTAAGTAAATAAACATGCATTTACTCAAAAACCTTTTATAAAATTTCTGTAATTGAATTTGCAAAAGGAAATTGTAGTCATAACCACAGTTGGATCACCTACAGTTCCACTGGCATACTTCAACTGTTTTCTTTTAATTATTTAAACAGTCTGGATTACCCCTTCATCTTTCTTTCTTTTTTTCTTTTCTTTTCTTTTCTTTTCAGTTAACTATTCTTTTTCCAAAAGTATTTGGACAGTGACACTTTTGGCTCTGTATTCCAGCACTTTGGGTTTTAAATTATACAATAACTATGGGGTTCAAGAACAGATGATCAGCTTTAATTTGGGGATGTTTTCATCAATATCAGATGAACCAGCAGTCACATCATCAATGATTATAAGTGATCCAGTTCCGGTGGCAGCCATACATGCCCAAAATACCGCACCTTGTTCACCATATTTCACAGATGAGGTGGTCTGCCAATTCATTCTGTTCTTCACACCTTTCTCTTGCTATCCTGATGGTGCATTTTATTCTTGGTCTTATTTGTCCACAATACCTTTTTTCCCTACTCTGTAGGCTCTTTAAGGTACTTTTTAGGTCATCATATTTTTTAGGCTGGCTAGTGTTTTTCCAACTTGCAGTCTGGTCTCTTCTGTTCAACTTGGGATGTCTTGTGTGCGTGGTAAAATGGCTGACACATCCACACCTAACTCATGCAGAGTGTTCCTGATCTGTTAATCAGTTGTTGTTTTGCTTTTCTACATTATGGTGAATATTCTTTGGTTATCCAGTATAGAAGTCTTCCTAAACGCATCAACTTAAATTGTTCTTGTTTTTTTTTTTTTTAGATTTAACTACAGTATGTAGTTTTTTAGTGTTTCAGCAGTTCACTGGTAAAACCCTATTGTGTTTGTTCCGGTTCATTATTATACTTCTGGCAAAAAAGGGGTCCTTTTTGCAAATTCCCGTGAGATAAAATGGTGCAAAGGTGCCCAAATTTATATTGTAGTAAAGGGCCAAGGGCCACAACTTTTGGTGCAGTGGCATGCAAATCGGCCTCATGGTGGCGCTGTCAAAAGCCTGCAAAGTTGCACTTTTTGAAAGCTCACCACTATTTGACCTAGAGTCTTGAAAATTGGAACATAGGTCTGCCTCCACATTACGAACATTTTTGCCAATTGGACCCATAAAGTCTATAATGGATTTTCCGCCACTTAAAAATTAACTCCTCTGGCACCAAATGGCCGATCTTCATGTACTTTCATATTTGGCATTTACTGATGATGGTCTTCAAAAGTTATATCAGCCAGGCCAATATGTTAAAAAATATGGCTGCTATTGACAGATGAACAGGTGCAGGGGTGTGGTTTTGCACATATTTAGACATCCTAAAAGGATAATGGTATTGTAATTGTACTTGGTACATTTGTTGACAAAGACGTTAGAACAAAAATGACTGCAATGAAGTTTTTTGTCAACCACACGGTGGTGCTTTGAAGTTTCCCACTTTAGCAACCTCATCTCGCTCACCATGTTTGAGTTACAGCCTTGAAAAGAAGGCTCACATGGAACATATTTGCAATTGGGACCCATTAACTCAGCTGTAATGTTTTTTTGGCAGTTCTGAATATGAGAAAAATGCTTCAAATGCTATAAACGTCACCAATGTTAGGAAATTCACCAAAAATCAGGAATTTATCTCAGAGACAAACTTTTTTGAAACACCCATTGTCTGCAATTTTTTATCATGATGGAGCCGATGATTATTTGGCTTAACAAGCTAAACTGTTTCCCATTCAAAGGGAATGGAATTATGAAACCAACCCTGGTGTCTTATCATTTTGGCCACTGGTTGGGCTAGTGGCACTCCTCTGATTTTCCATCTAAATAAGATGAGGACTTTAGCTGACACTCAAAAAAAATTGCATCTGGCTAGTAATAGTTTAATGCTGAAACCCACTAAATGCTGCTTGCAGCTTTAATTATTAGGGGGTTCAGCAGTTCACTGGTGAAACCCTATTGTGTTTGTTCCAGTTCATTTTTAGTGTTTCAGCAGTTCACTGGTGCCAGCAAATTTGCACTTTTTGGAAACTCACCACGCCCACACCATTTTACCTAGAGTCTTGAAAATTGCTACATAGGTCTATCTCCTCACTATTTTTTGCCAGTAGGACCCATAAAGTGTGCCATGGTGGATTTTCCTCAAATTTTTTTTGTTGAAAAACACTTCAAATTTAACTCCTATTGCAGCAAATGACCGATCTTCACATACTTCACTTACGTATTAGCTGGAGCATAGATGTTGCTACATAGCGTAGCTAGTAATGCTAATAAGTGTTAGCTAACGCTAGGTAGCTAATATGAGCTAACATAACTGTACTGTTTGTAAAATCAGAACGTTGTTTCTAAACAGTGTTATAAACTGTAACGTAAAAGCAATAGTTCTGCATGGACTGCAAGGATTTTTTTTATCAACTACACAGTGGCACTATTGAGGTTTTCCACATTTGCTAGCTCACCACGCTCACCTGTTTGAATTAGAGCCTTGAAATGCGGTAGATAAGTCCATCTCCTTACATGGAACATATTTGCAATTGGGACTAATTAACTCCGCCTTTTCAAAATGCCTGAAAAAATTTTTTCTGCCATTTTGAATATGTGAAAACACTTCAAACGTAACCCCTATGGCACTAACTGACTGATCTTCACGTACCTTCATATTTGGCATCTATGAAAGATGGTCTTAAATGTATATAAATCAGGCAAATGAAAATGTGTGTGGGTGCAGTTTTGCATGGATATTCATAAAACTCGTACACTCATAATGGTATTATAATTCTACTTGGTAAATGTGTTGACAACAATGAGATGATAATTACGAGTGCAAGCAACGTTGGTCAACCACATGGTGGCGCTATTGAGTCTTCCACGTTTGCAAGCTCACAACGCTCACCTCTTTTGAGATAATATCTTGGTAAGAGGTATATAGATCCAAATCCTCCCAAGGAACACATTTGCAATTGGGCCCCTTTAAAGCTGTAATGGTTTTTCAGCAATTCTGAATTTGAAATACGCTTTGAACATTGGTTCTATACCATCAAATGACTGATCTTGAGTGTGGTTATATTTGGTACACAAGATCAGGGTTGTAGGTTTAGTTTATATAATTGATGTTTCTATTTGGCCACATGGAGATTATAGTGAAAAGGAAAAACCATGCATGTCATATTGTTTGCTACTACGGACATGAGTTGGAAATGTGTCCTGTTTAAAGAAAATTGCTATCTGGCTAGTAATAGCTGAATGCTGAAACTCGCTAAGTGCTGCTTACAGCTTTAATTTATTATTGAGTATGTTTTTGAGCTTATATTCGATTACAAAGTTATTTTGGTACATCTGTCTTGTCTCAGCAACGCTTAGATGAGAAAAATAGACTAGAAGCGGAGAATTACACTTCTTCAAGGGATTCATCCAATATTGATGGGAATTCTCTCAAATAAAAGTTCACAGTCTGCACTTTAATCCTAAAGTCATTATAAAAATGTGTAGCTGTTTGAGTTTTTTTGGGAGAGTTTTTTGCTTTCTTTCAACATTTTTACTTATATGTTTACAGTATTGTTGTCTTGCAGCAGACAAGGAGCCACTCTACTCCAAAACCCACTGCATGGTTTCTATAGCAACATGGGGATTTCATCCTTGACAAATGGGTCTCGATTAACTTGGTAAAGAGGCTGATTTGTTAAGCTCTTAAATTGTATGCAAAGCCATGCAACTCTCTTCTTGGTGCTTCTCCATCATTTAGCTGCCAGCTGAACTTGAGCCGAATGCTTCATTAGGTCTAGGCCAGAGAACATACTGAGATTGCATCAAAAGGAGTTGAGGGCTCAACAGCTTTTTCTTTGTGGGAGACAGACCGGGTAAGAAAGACTGTGGGAGAGTGGATGGGGAAGAGATTAAGAAACACTGAGAATTAGAGAGAGATGAGAAAAGTGGAGCCACTACGGTCTGGACCTCCAGGATGCTCTATTATAGGGGGCACTGACACAGTAACGGGCCCAGTATCTACTTGTCTCTGTTGAGTCTCCTTTGCAAAGGACACTAGCAGTATGATCTTGACCCTTGAATCTTCTGATTCTCTTCCTAAAAATACTTTGTTTTACTTTGAATGTTGAGTCACTGTGCACCAACATTCAACAGAAAGGTGGTGGCATTGAAGCTATGCAGCTTCTTATTGCAACGTGACATCAATGATGTAATCCCCTGTTAATGCATCGTGTCATTGGCTAACCTGTTATCACATGGTTAATAAAAGATATTAGGCCGATACTACTGCTCAGACCAGTAACTAAAAGGTTGATAAATTTAATCCCAAAGCTAGCAAGTTGGTCATTAATCCTTATTACTCCTGTATGTGACTAAATAAGAGTGTCGTCTACACTAATTATATGTTAATCATATATTTATCCTGGAATTGCTATATTGATATTTTTGTAACTGTGAAGACATAGATGGCAGATATGTACCTACACCCATGCTCTGTTGCCGCTGATTGGGATGAATGCAGGTGTATATTTCAAGAGCAGGATTAGACACCCTCTTTAAGACCGACACTTATTATTCTGACAGTCATAATGCTTCTTGGCATTGTCATTAAATGTATTGAGCTATTCCAACTGACTCTGGATGTTAATAACTCCTACACTTAATACAGCATTGCCATACATCCACACTAAAACTACTAAAAATGTTATGTAGGACATTTATAGAAATACAGTATTTTGTTTATTGTGTAATAATTACAATGATAACAATATGATAATTCCTGGGTAAACATATTATATAAAGTAATGGAATGGTTAGCCTTATGAGGTAGGTTTTGTGGGTTATGAAACTTTTCTATAGTGTTCATAGTCAGCCACAAAATACGAAAATAACAAGTGTACATAGAGTATCATAATAAACTTCATGAAAGTTGTGTCAGCTGGTATTGCTTGTTATGAAATGGTTATGAACGTGTCATAACATGTTTAGATGCTTTGCTTCCTATAAAGTGTTACCCAATGTTCTTTTTGGAAATGGCACATTGATGATATTATAGTTGTTATTAGGATCTGATAACCACCAAATAATCTGACATGCCAACTCAGTTTAGTTGATCTTTTGATATTTTAGACAATGTCCTATTTATATAATGTCCTATTTACAGATCTTTGAAAGAAACACTCTAATCATAACAGTTTGCTGAGGGCTAATAGTGGTCATCTGCTTCTTTAGAAAACAGTTAACCCTTTAGCTAATTCTGTCGAGTCAAATTAATTTGCAAAAAACTGTAAGATTTTGACAGACATGGCTGACATGCAAATAGTGTTGATTTAAGAGGATAAAACAATTGTCAGATCAATACGGCTGTTGAGAAAACCTTGAACAAATTATGATCTCTCTCTTCTGGAATAATGTCTGGATTCTCACTTCATGCTTTACATGCCCCTAACAAATCACAGGAATTTGTCATAAACACTGGCACATTATGTTGACCCTCCCTTCTTGCAGAGCTGAAACCAAATGTCCCCTCATCTCTGCAAGTTTGACTTTTAATTTTGGTCAACTAACTTACAAAAGTTGTAAAGATATGTTAAATGTTTATATGTTGATATGTTAAATGTTTCTAGATGGAAAAATGATTCCCTGTACTATTCTGTGCTTGTTTTCTTGCTTGAACAGAAATTTTGTGAATTGTGCAAAAACTCAGCAATATTACTCTGAGATTTCCCACCCCCAAATACCCTCTCACAAATTCTCTGCCTCAACTGAATAGAAATTATAAGTGTAACGCCTGAGCTCAATGCAGTGGCACTTACTAATGTAGAGGCTTCAAACACCCCTAAACAGAGAAACAGATCCCAGTCAAAGGTGTTATGACGTCTTACACTAAGACAGTTATTTATTCAGTAACTTGTCCTTGTAGTAAAAAGGATGTTAGCAAAACAAAGTGATGCTGTGTGTGACAGCAATGGGTGTCAGTGCTGAGAGGTTGTGTGTGTCTGTGTAAGTGTTGAGTCCACACTTAGACATTGACTGATGGTGTTTGTACAGCTGTGAACTATAGCATCCAGAAAGGATGACAGAGATGGTGCATTCTCTGTTTTTGTATGCCAGGGGGGTAGAATGATACGTTTGTACAGCTCCCATGTACCTCCAGCAGGGAGGAAGAGATGGAAGGATTGTGCTGTATGTTAAATGGGTTAAGTGTGGGACTAAATGTTTACTCATGACAGGTCTATATAAACTTTGGTAATGAGTGGCCTGTTGTTTGCAGTAGATGTTCTGTTGTGTGAAGGTGTTATTGTCTTATAAAAAATATATTCTACTTTTTGTGTAGGTCTGTATAGCTTCTGTTAATAAGTGGATGGTTCTATGCGGAACTATAAGCTGTGAAAAAATATAATTGTTGTTATTTATCAGCTTGTTCTTACACTGAAAATATCATGAAACTAACCTTCATTTTGTGAAATTTATTCAAAGAAAAAAACATTGTCATCAAGAAATTATGTTATTAAAATCAATGCATAATACAATTATTGCCACCCATAGGAAAAATAAATCAAATTTATTTATATTCTGATTAAGGTTTTACTTTTTAAAGTTCATCGTGGTTCGTCTGAGTTAGTGGCCATCTATGAAATCCTATTTTACTGGGGTATAAATATGAGGTGACACACAGACTTAACTCCCATCTATCAACAAGGCCAAAGAACACAAATGAAATTAGACAAAAGATTTTTGACCATCAGAAATCAAGCAATGACTATAAAAAGAAAACTACACGCCTAAAAATTCCCATCTCTGCAAGTAGGGAAAAGAGCTGTGTTGAACCTGTTTGGAAGAGTAAATGTGTGTTTATCCCCCACAGACAGTGAGAAAGATGGTTCAAGAGGCAAACACATTTCTAAGTGTCAGAGTTGAAGAATTGCGGAAGTTGGTTACATCTTGGGTTTACCAAGTCTCCAAAACTACGATGAGATGCCATCTCCATGACTACATGTAGAAGGGTTGCCAGAAGAAAGCCTCTACTGTCTCCAAACTACAACCATGCCTGTGTTTTGCTGAATGGGACATTGGAACTTTGATTGGAACCAGGCTTTATGTTCTGATGAGACTAAAATGTAGCTTCTTGGCAACAATCACCAGAGGTGGGTTTGGTGTGAATAGAGTCATGGTCATGCAGAAAATAACCTAATCCTCATTGTGTAGTATGGTGGTAGATCTGTCATGTTGTGGGGGTATTTTCTTCCAAAGGCCCTGGGAATCTTGTTAGGATGCATGGCAACATGGACTCCATCAAGTACCATTAGATTTTAGGCCAAAACCTCTCTGCCCCTGCCAGGATGCTAAAACTGGGTCATTGTTGGATCTTCTTATTGGACAACAATCCAAAGCATACTTTCAAATCCACACAAGAATTGAAAATAGAATCAAAATTTTGCAATGGCCTTCACAATCCCCTGACCTAAATCCCATTGAAGACATGTGGGGTGAGCTGATGAAGAGAGTCCACAAGCAAGGTCCAAGGACTGAAATATCTGGAGAGTTTCTTTTTGGTGGAATAGTCTCATATCCCTTCATATGTATTCTCACACTGCATCAAACATTAGATGACTCAGAGCTGTTATGTTGGCATAGAGAGGGTGCACAAAGTAAGAAATGCAGGGGCGCCAATAACTGGGACACGCTGTTTTTAAATTGAGTAATTATTTCTTGATAACAATTTTTTATAAACAATTTTCACTTATCAAAGGTTACATTCATTGTAACCTTTGACCATTGCGAGGGCAAGTGAGCACGACAGAATAAAAAGTACACCGGCGAAGCGGAGTACTTTTTTAAAAACTTTTTTCATATTATTTTTGTGGAGCATCAATCTTATAAACAACAATGGAATTTTTTCACAGCCTTTGGGGTGGCATTCATTCTAGAGGGTGCTATATATACTGGTGCAGCCCTATATATTACACTACCGTTCAAAAGTATGGAGAAGAGAAAAGCACTTTTTTTTTTTTTGAGAGAAAAGCATTTTTTGTCCATTAAAATAACATCAATTGATCAGAAATACAGTGTAGACATTGTTAACATTATGAATGAATGACTATTGTAGCAGGAAAAGGCTGATTTTCAATGGAATATCTACATAGGCGTACAGAGACCCATTATCAGCAACCATCACTTCTGTGTTACAATGGCACCTTGTGTTTGCTAATCCAAGTTAATCATTTTAAAAGCCTAATTGATCATTAGAAAACCCTTTGACGATTAGGTTAGTACTGCTGAAAACTGTTGTGAAGCAATAAAACTGGCCTTCTTTAGACTAGTTCAGTGTCTTCAGCATCATGTTTGTGTGTTCGATTACAGGCTCAAAATGGCCATAAACAAAGAACACTCTTCTGAAAGGCTATTCTTGTTCTGGGAAATGAAGACTATTCCATGCGAGAAATTGCCAATGAACTGAAGATCTCATACAACAATGTACTACTTCCTTCACAGAACAGCGCAAACTGTCTCTAACCAATATAAAAAGAGCAATGGAAGGACCCGATGCACAACTGAGCAAGATGACAAATACATTAGAGTGTCTATTTTGAGAAACAGATGCCTCACAGGTCCTTCGGCTGTCAGCTTCATTAAATAGCACCTGCAAAACATCAGTCTCAACGTCAGCAGTAAAGAGGCGACTCCGCCTGTGAAGAGGCGACTCCGCAGAGTTCTTCCTCTGTCCAGAGTCTTTTGCCCTTCTTAATCTTTTTTTATCGGCCAGTCTGTTATATGTATTTTCTTTGCAGCTCTGCCTAGAAGGCCAGCATCCTGGACTTGCCTCTACACTTTTTGGTTGCCTGGAACTCCCTGATTACTAGAAGGGTCAGACAATAGTTTATATTTGTAAAATGCTGTACTGCAGAAACTTACAAATTATAGTCTTAGTGATACAGCAGGCTTACTCAGAGTTAGGTAAAGCTGGTTTTGTCTACTATGCCCCACACACATGGAACGTCTTGCATAGTAAAATTAGAATACACATTTTGGTGCCGGTGCCTGTTAGACAATTCAGATGTTTTACATGTATATGTTTTTAATATTGCTATAATAGTGGGCTCAACTGTTTATTGATTTCTCTGTATCAATAAAGGTGAAACATTGTGGGGCAACTGAGCATCCAGCAACAGTCTCAGTTGATCCTGCACTGACTCGGGACAGAACATGTCAGTTCTGGCTTTGTCAGTTCTGGCTTTGTAGTTCACTGTGATAAAATAATGTTACCAGAGTAGCTAGCTAGCTAATTTAAGGGACATTTCATTTAGTGTTGTAGGCTATAAGCTGGTTAGCTTCTGTTTTGTATTATAAAGTATCTGACTCTGCCTAAACTAGATATAATTGAAAAGTGTTTGTTTACATGAATAAACATCAGAAATACAGCTCCATTGGATGCCACGTCTTGCAGGAGTCTGCACAGTACCCTGGGGACCAGGTTAAACATGCAGAGCTTTAATACGGACGTGGGGTTTTTTGCAAACTCTGGTGCTAGAGGCCTTGTATGTACGCAGGGCGTCATTAAATCTAAATATTATCAGCTGTTTTAGATTCCAATGTTAAACCAGTGTCCAAAAACAGTGTTTATGGTCCTTCAATCAGAAGGACTTTGGAATTGTTTCAAAATAATTCTGGGCTGCAATTAAGGGGAAATGTAATCCATATCCCTATCCTATAGATATGGAAACAGCTGTTTGAAGAGATCACCAAACATCTTTTTTCAGTTTTTAAGATGATCTGTACATCTTTGAAAACTCTTCCCACTTTCAAGTCTCTGAAGCAAATTTTACTGCAACTGTATGGCACTGGTTGTATGCTATGGTGTTAATAGGTGTGTGTTGTAAACACCATTTGTTGGACATGTGTGGCGGTCTGTGTAACATGGGGGATTAAATCTTCCCCAGGGCTGACTGAGGCTGTGTGTGTGTGTGTGTGTGTGTGTGTGTGTGTGTGTGTGTGTGTGTGTGTGTGTGTGTCTATTCAGCTGTTCCCAGAATGGCACTATGTTCAGCTTTGTGCCGTATGTGTTCATCTCTGAGATCTCTGTGTCAGTTTTCATTATACCAAGCACTGGCACACACACATAGCTTGCATTTTCAAAGCCCAGAAATGAGAGGCACATGCACAGAGACAGACACAGACAGACATACACTAACAGAGAGAGGGAAAGAGACAGACACAGACATATAGTTACAGAGAGAGGGAAAGAGGGTTAAGCAGGGAGAGAGAGAGAGAGCAAGGGTTACATAGGGATAGAGAGAGAGATAGAACAGATGATCATGAAAAAGTTTATGAATGTCTCTCAGGACAACATAGCTGAACTGATAAGAGGGAGTTTCTTCAAACAGCTCAGATAACATCTTCACTCACAGTATTAGGACTGATGCCTGTGAGGGACTGGGAATGCTGAGTTTGTTGAGGTTTACATCTGAAACATGATACCTGCGTTGGAGATAATATGGTTGGGTGGAGTACATACAAATACTATTGTTACTTAAATTGTATTATATAATAACATGCTATATGTGTTTTTTTCTAAATGAAATATAAATACTGGTGTATGAAGTATGGCAGTAGCAGGCAGCAGCAGAGAGGAGTAAACCAACAGGAATATGCCTTTTGCAATAAGAGTTCTCACTGTGTCGTCTCCTTTCCCTCCAGGCCTGGATGACTGTTTGCAGCAGTACATTAAGACATTTGAAAGGGAGAAGGTGGGTGGAGACCAGCTGCTTCGAATCACCCACCAGGAGCTGGAGGACCTGGGAGTGTCCCGCATCGGACACCAGGAGCTCATCCTGGAGGCTGTGGACCTACTCTGTGCCCTGGTAAGTCCGTCATCACTTTGACTCAGTCAGGTCAGTCTAAAGTCACATATGTGCTGTGAGGAGTCAGTGACTCATACAGAGCATCTATTATTTCTACAGATGTTCTATGATTCATTCAGTGGATCGATGAACCCCTCAAAGAGTCTGAATTAAGTCAAGAAGTCAAAAAACATCCAGAAACTCCAGAAATTGTTTTAAAAAGCCCTCTAAAGTCATTTTTTATTTTTATTTTTCATAAATGACTTCCCATTTTCTTCATTTTCAGTAGTCTTTCAGGTTGTTATGCAGCAAACCATCCCCAAATCCTGAAGAGCAGCTGTGTCAAGGCAATAATCTTAAAGAAATCAGGGGGAAGATACTTTTCACAGCACTGTGATAGAGGTCGAATGATATGATTTTTGAGAGGCCCATATTGATTACTAGGAAGACAAAAAATGTAATAGTTGGCCAATAATTCCAAAAAAGAAATTATATGGAATGAACAAACAGCACTTTTAATATAATTTCTTAATATATTACATCAATAAAATGGATTGTGCATCTTGAAAGTTGCCAAGTGAATGACCAGTCATCAGTATTGATGCTGAAAGTCGGGCACGCATATCCAGCATATTCCCAGAATGCACTTGTGGGGTCTGTAGGAATCCTGGGGAAAAAATATCTAAATAGACAACAAACTGCTGTACACTTGTGCATTTTAGGCATACTTATTAGTCTACAGTATGAATGATCCCTAGGAATAATTGAAAGCACTTGGTAAAGCAAGCAGCCTACCTAAAGTTGCATTAGCCTATACGTTACACTTTTCATGCTGAATGAAAACGTTACACTTTTCAAATGAATTCATTAATCAGTAACAATTCTACTTAATCATAAATGATGAATGTCCCATGTCGACAGACTGTATTCCTTAATTATTATGCCAGAGTTATCATAGGTGTCGTGTTAATCTTGTCAAGAAGGGCTGCTTCAATAAATGAGCTGCTACAAAGGTTGCTAGCTAGCCAATATCCACCAATGCTGATTTTATATGTTCTGCTTTATGAAATATAAAGTCATAGACTTAATCATAACATTTAAATACACAGTTAAAATACAGTGTTTCGGTGTCAAATCTGTCTTGTGCGTCATCGGTAACACAACAGTTGCTGTTCGATGCTGCGGTGGAAATCTAATTCATTGCATCCTTCTCCTCTCCACCTTGCAATAGATAGAACTTTTTTCTAACAATTTTGTTAAATCATCAGCCGATTGGAGAGGTTGTTGTCTAGAGGTGCATCTCAAAAATTAGAATATTGTGTAAAAGTTCATTTTTTCCTGTAATTCAAATCAAAAAGTGACACCTTCATATATTCTAGATTCATTACACATGAAGTGAAACGTTTCAAGCCTTTTTTATTTCAGTCAGGATGATTACGGCTTACAGCTCATGGAAATCAAAAATCCAGTATCTCAAAATATTAGAATAAAAAATCTATAATACAGAAATTCTCTATGGGGTTCAGGTCAGGCGAGTTGGCTGGCCAATCAAGCACAGTAATACCATGGGCAGCAAACCAGTAACCAGTTGTTTTGGCCAAGTCCTGCTGGAAAAGGAAATCAGCATCGCCATAAAGCCTGTCAGCAGATGGAAGCATGAAGTGCTCTAAAATCTCCTGGTAGCTGGCTGCATTGACTCAGGACTTGATAAAACACAGTGGACCAACAAATGCAGATGACATGGCACCCCAAATAATCACTGACTGTGGAAACTTCACACTGGACTTCAAGCAACTTGGATTCTGGGCCTCTCCACTCTTCCTCCAGACTCTGGGACCTTGATTTCCAAATGAAATGCAAAATTGACTTTCATCTGACGAGAGGACTTTGGACCACTGAGCAACGGTCTAGTTCTTTTTCTCCTTTGACCGGATAAGATGCTTCTGACATTGTCTCCGGTTCAGGAGTGGCTTAACACTAGAAATGTGACACTTGTAGCTCATTTCCTGGACACGTCTGTGCGTGGTGGCTCTTGATGCACTGACTCTAGCCTCAGTCCACTCCTTGTGAAGCTCCCTCAAGTTCTTGAATCGGCTTTACTTGGCAATCCTCTCAAGGCTGCGGTCATCCCTGTTGCTTGTGCACCTTTTCCTACCACACTTTTCCCTTCCTGACAACTTTCCATGAAAATGCTTTGATACAGCACTCTGCGAACAGCCAGCCCTTTCAGCAAGGACCTGTGGCTTACCCTCCTCGTGGAGGGTGTCAATGAGTGTCTTCTGGACAACGGTCTTCCCCATGATTGTGGTTGTGTCTACTGAAGGCTCAGGGAGTTAATTAGCTGATTAGAGCTCTTCTCAGGTCAACATTTCTGTATTATAAATTTTTTATTCTAATATTTTAAGATGCTGGATTTTTGATTCCATGAGCTATAAGCCGTAATCATTAAAATTGAAACAAAAAAGGCTTGAAATGTTTCACTTGATGTGTAATGAAATGAATGAATATATGAAGGTCTCACGTTTTTAAAAACATTTTGAAAAAAATGAACTTTTCCACAATATTCAAATTTTTTGAGATGCACCTGTATATAGGGGTGATTTGGTGATAAAGTGACAGGCACCACATGAATTATATTCAACTCTGTGGTGTAATACTGTAGTTAGTTAGAAGTTTGGAGCCTGTTTAGTTGACTAGTTAACCAGCTAGTAATGTCAAACGTGTGTAGCTAGTTAATTACGTGATGATTATTTCTTTTACTTTTACATACTAGTTCATAACACTAACTACCGATTGCTTTCAAAACCTATAATTGACTCTGATTAATCGGCCAGGCCAATCAATCAGTCAACCTCTAATCTAAGTTTGCTTGCTTGCCAGCAAGGCTGGTTAGTACAGTTTTTCATTAATCAGAAAATGTTAAGGCAGACTGCAGAGAACATTGTTACTCGACTCTTGACAGGATCTTTTTATTATTTTATTATCCAATAGGATTTTAATCAAAGCTGGACCAGATGCAACAGACTTCCTAGGTTAGCTGATTTGTACAGTGCATTCAGAATGTATTCAGACTTTTACAATTTCACCACATTTTAGATTAGATTCAACTTTATTGTCATTGAACAGTACAAGTACTGTACAGTACAACGAAATGCAGTTTGTGTCTAACCAGAAGTGCAAATAGAGGAATGCAGAAAAATGTAAGTACTAGAATATGTATATACAAGTGGAATGAATAAGTGTGCACTGAATGCAAATGCATTACATATAGCAATTCTAAAAGTGCAGTGGAAAATTCACAAATTTACAGATAATTTACAGGTATTCAGTATAATATATGTACAAGTGAGATAAATGGTTGTGGCAATTCTCAATGGCATTCTGAATTTGCAATCAAGGCAAATTGAAGGAGTAAGGTAGCATTTTGTTGTTATACACTTAATTTGTAATTTACTGAATATACATATTTTTCCATCAATCTACACATAATACTCCATTATGATTTTTAGAAATGTTTGTCAGTTTATTGAAAATGAAAAACTGACATCTCATGTATGTAAGTATTCAGACCCTTTGCCATGTCACACCAGGTTGAGCTCAGATGCTTACTTAGTCCTTTGATTATTCTTGAAATATCCCTAGAAATTTCTTTGACATTATTTCGAAAGGCGCACATCTGTCAATATAAGGTCCCAAACATCACAATGCACGTCAGAGCAGAAACCAAGCCATGAAGTCCAAGGAACTCTCCGTAGACCTCAGAATTGTGTCGAGGCACAGATAACTAAAGCATTGAAAGTTCCCGGGAAGCTCCATCATTGTGAAATGGAAGAAGTTTGGAACCACTAAATTGTGTCCTAGAGCTGGCCAGATGTGATCAAGAACCTAATGGCTACTTTGACAGAGCTTTGGAGTTTCTCTGCAGAGATCAGAAACCCTGCCAGAAGGACGACCATCTCTTCAGCATTCCATCCATCAGGCTTTTATGGTAGAGTGGCTAGATTGAAGCCACTACTGAGTAAAAGCCATATGAAATGCTGCCTGGAGGCATCTGACTGAGACTAAAATAAAACTATGGCTTGAATACCAAGCACTATACCTAGTGAAAACAAGGTACCGCTTAGGGCTGTCACGATTATGATATTTAGATGACGATTAATTGTCTCACAAATAATTATGATCAACGACTTAATTGTTTATATTGTAAATCGTATGCCTAATAATATTGTAGGCCTAAAAATACATGTGATGGATCGAGATGGTTCTTCAGCTTTGTGGCAATCCGGCAATTCACTCACCTCTTTCATTTAGCTAAAACCAAAAATCACCAAGGACGGTGCAGTTGTGTTTGGCTTTGGAACTACCACTAAATTAATGTAGTTTACGATTGCTCTTCAGAAGACACAACTGCAAAGCAATAACATTTTCCTGCACATTGTGACATTTTACTTCTTTCTCTGCTGCAAATATTATAGCCTAGTTATTTGAAATAGCCTTCCTCATATAGCAAAACTTGTTTCAATGCTCAGTTAATTCAGTTAAAAATGTACAAGGACGATTCATTTTATTTTCAAACATTAATATGCAATGGGACAACATATATTTCTATCCATGCATTTTAATGCGCGTTATCTAATTAGGAAATATGGATGGAAATGACAAAAGTCGACTGAATTTTTTCTTTTGTCGATCAGAGTTGATGTGACAAATAAGTGACTGAAACGCGTTTGTCTATTAAATAATAATGTTGCTAAATTACATAACGGTGCTTTGGTGCAAAACAATTCTAAACTAGGTTTAAACGTACTGAAATTAAGAAGCAAATAAGTTTCAGTAAATGATCTGCACCTATAGCTTCCTGCAGAGCTGTCAAACGCTCTTCTGCACCCATGCACTAGACACCCTAACTGGTGGACATAATCTGCATGGTATTTGTTGAGACGTTTCTAACATTGGCGTAATAATCCCTTATTCAGATGGGAAACGTATGATTTTGTAATCAAAATACTGTGATAGAAACGTTGTCATAAAAATAATTGCGATCTGGCTCAAATAATCGCAATCAGGCAATTATGTAATAATTGCAACGGCCCTAGTACCACTCATCACCTGGATAATACCATCCCTATGGTGAAACATGGTGGTGGGAGCCGTAATACTTCTCAGCAGTAGGGAATGACTGACGGGTCAGGATTGAGGGATAATGAACAAAGCCAAATACAGGGAGGTCCTTGAAGTATAACATTAATTCTAAATGAGGCCTCTCCTCCTGGCTACACTAGTGATCATATCACCCGCACATCTCGAAAAGGGGGGGTGTTGCTAATATTTGTGACAGTAAATATAAATGTACTCTTAAACACATCACTGGTTTTCATTCTTTTGAAGTTTTACTCATGAAAGCTAACCAGGCTGATAAATCGTTTTTCATAGCTACTATTTACAGACCCCCCGGGCCATACACAATGTTCCTCAGTGAGTTTCCAGAATTCTTGTCTGACCTTGTAGTCATGGCAGATACTATTTTAATTTTTAGCGATTTCAGTATTCATATGTAAAGTCCTATGACCCTCTTCAAAAGGCCTTTGAAGCCATAATTGACTCAATGGGTTTTGTCTAACATGTCTCAGGTCCAACACACTGTCACAATCATACCTTAGACTTAGTCCTGTCACGAGAAATAGATATTGTAGATCTAATAATTTCTCCCCTTATTCCTGGAATACCGGATCACTGTCTTATTACATTTACCGTTAAAACAAGAAACCCACTTGCACCCCAAACAATGACTTTGAAAGCCGTAATATAAATTCTCAGACTACAAATAGATTTCTTGATATTCTTTAGGCTTGCTCATCGATGAGAGTAAATAAGTCTGCAAATGATCTAATCGAGGATCTAAACTCGACGCTGCAAAATACTTTGGTTACACCATTAAAAACAAAAGAAATATGCAAAAAGAAACTCTCTACACAGACAATACTAGAGCACTCAAGCAAGCTTCCATAAAATTGGAATGAAAGTGACGCTCCACCAAGTTGGAAGTATTCAGACTAGCCTGGATAAACAGTACATTACAATACCGAAAAGCACTCACATTTGCTCGATCAGTCTATTTCTCCAACCTGATTGAGGTGGATAAAAACAATCCAAAATTTCTCATTGATACAGTTGCAAAGTTAACGAAAAAGCAATGCTCAACAAGTGAAGGGGGTCTTCACTTCAGCAGTAATGAATACATTAACTTCTTTGATGAAAAGATCATCACCATTAGAAAACAAATAACTGACTCCTCCTTAAATAGGTATAGTCCTCAAAATCTCAGTTGTCCTGAGAATGCCCATAACTTCAAGAGAAAAGAGAAAAGCATTTAGTGTCAATGGGGACACTTGAATTTTTTGACCCTGTATCGCTCGACGTGTTCACTAAATTAGTAATGAGTTCTAAACCCACAAATTGTCAACTAGACTCGATTCCAACACAACTACTTAAGGAGCTACTTCCTGTGCTAGGTCAGCCAAGAGGATCTGGAGAGCTGAAGAGGATCCACAAAAAGAATGGGAGAAACTACCCAAATTCAGATGTGCAAAGCTGGTACAGGCATACCCAAGAGGACGCAAAGCTGTGTCTACAAAGTAGTCAATAAGGGGTTTAAATGCTAATGAGAGATTTCAATTTCTTATTTTCAATATATTGGCACATTAATCTAAAAACTTGATTTCACTTTGTCATTATGGGGTGTAGTGTGTGTGTGTGTGTGTGTGTGTTTGTATAACACAACAAAATGTGGAACAAGTCAGTTGAATTACAAGTTAGCTGTGCAAAACCACCAGGTCACTCCTGTCAAAAAATCTTCCCTGTACCTCTGAAAATGCTACAGCGAGAGAAGTGGGATTCATTCAGTTCACTAAATTAGTTAGGAGCTCCCCTCATCTGGTTGTACTGGTCTTAATTGGACACCGATTTAAAAGAAAAGAATAAAGCCAGCAGGACTTTAAAACCAGATCTAGCTATAATCTGTTTAGGAAACAAAGTGTTGGTGTTTAATTGGTAATACTATATGTGGCGAGCCCTTGTCTTCAGTCTCGTCCGACCAAAGAATATTGTTTTCCAGAATAGTTCTCTATCAAAGGGTCTTGTGGATGCCATATGTTTGTGCTTGATCATGTGTTTTCGCTGGACAACTCTGGCAGTTTGCTGGTAAACCTGGTACTGTAGTGGTTTTTGGTTTAGGGGTTTTTAAGTGGAGGACGCTCATTGAGGACTGTGAGGAAAGGCTTTTTGAAATGGCACCATGCCTTAGTGTTAGACAGAGGGGATAATGTTGATTCTAAGGCAGTGTACAGATACCAGCTCATGTAGAAAAGCCAGCTATTTAAACCGTTTTAACAGATGTTTGACAATAATAAAAGGAGAGTGTTTAACAGAGGTAGTGTTATGGACACATGTCATCAGTTAGTCAAGTATGGTAGACAATGTCCCAACCGACATGAAAGAAACAATGTTCTTAGAGGCAAAAGTGACACTAATTGATGAAACAACCCGGAGGGAGAGGTGGGCTGTCTCAAGAGGCAAGGAGACGGGGCTTGGCCCAATAAGCTAGTCTGGGGAAGGGATTGCATTACTTGCCATTTTACTAAAGAATAAAGTGATAAACTAATGCCTTACTGATTTACACAATATTAGTGTTCGTCTTAATTCCACCGATAAAGTGCAGATATTTATATAGAATGAATGAATACATTTGTGACTAAGCAGTCTACTCATACATGTTATCAGTCACCAGTGCATGACAATTGCTTTTGGAATATGGAATTATATGTGACCTTGTTGATCAATCCATTAATTCTATAAACATCACATTAATTAACAGGGTAATACGTACATTGTTTAAGTATGAATATATTGTTGCAATTAACAGTTTAATATTGTAATATATATTCATGACGAACTGTCAGGTATCCGTAAAGTGTTTGTTTACATGAACTTTGGTTTTATGAAAGCACTGAGAGCTTCTTCTACATGTAAATGCTAATGGTTGCGGTGACGTAATGAACTTGATACTACTGCACGAAAGCACAGTTTACAAAACTGAGCAGTTTCAGGTTTACTTTGCAAGCAAGCAAGTTTATTTATATAGCACAATTCATACATAGAAGCAATTCATGTGCTTTACAATGAAATAAAAAAAATAAAAAAATGTAATAGAATTAAAACAATGCAATAGAATTAAAACAGTCAGATTGTTACAATTCTCTAACTCAGCTGTCTCCAGGGGGACTGCATGAACTTCAACACCCCGGTATCTCAATCCTTGCATTCCAGCGCTAGGATGAACCCGTCACTCCCTTGGTGAGATAATCTTTGCATTAATGTCTTACTTGGCTCTTTCCTGGGGGACATTTATGCCATGTCTGTACATGCATTTTATATTCATCCTCAATGAATTACAGTTAGCATAACTGTTTACTGTACCACCCCGGTATCTCAATTCTTGCGGTCCAGCACGTGGATAAACTCGTCAGTCCTTTTGTGAGATAATACCCTACATCGATGTCTAAACAGCAGCACAAGAACTTACATTATCCGTCATCAGCAGATTGTTACATTTACATAGAGGTTATTCCTCTGATAGCACCAGGACCTGCATTACGATTGGTAAAAGATAGCAAAATAGAAATTTAATAACAAAATAAATCAAAGGAAGAGAGAAATATAAAATACATCATAAAATAACAGCATAATAATAAAACATAGAATAAGAAAATAGAAATAGAATAAAAAGGTGATAAAAACATAGGAAGCTATAAAAGCTGTAAGGCTAAACAGTGCGGTTAAGTTTAAGCACTCAGTCATAGGCACGTGAAAAGAGAAGTGTTTTTAATCTGGATTTAAAAATGTATATGTTTGGGGCACGTCTAAGATCTTCTGGTAGTTTATTCCAGTTGTGTGCAGCATAACTACTAAACACCGCTTGACCATGTTTAGTTTGGACTCTGGGCTCTACTAGCTAACCTGAGTTCATGGATCTAAGAGCCCTGCTCGGTTTATATTTTTCAAACATATCGGAAATGTATTTGGGGCCTAAACCATTCAGTGATTTATATAGTAAAAGCACCACTTTAAAATCTATTCTGTAACTGACTGGAAGCCAGTGCAAAGATTTAAGAACCGGAGTGATGTGCTCCGTTCTCTTGATCCTGGTTAACATTCTAGCAGGATGTTTGAGATCCAGCCACTGTGGCAGGTATAGTAAAAATCTACCAGGCACTTGGATTTTTTACAGGCCAAAATATTTTCTCAATTACACCAGTGGTTCTTGAAGTGGAGGTTGCGACCCCCCGGGGTGTCAACAGGTAATTTTGGGGGTGTCACAAGATGATTTCTAGAATAAATAAATTTAAATTAAAAAGTGCTATTTTTAAAAAACCAGAAAACTGCTATACTGTATATAAGGGGGAATACAACTAGAATATGCTAAATATGTAAAATATTTTATTTTATAACAGTTCCTGATGTGTGCACGCTTTTAGTTAGCTAGCAAATAAACATAGCCTACATCATGGATCGGTGGCTAATCCGTAACTCTACAAACAAGAAGACATTACATGCCAACAGTCTCTATCTAACAGCTGATCAAAGCATTCCTCCAGAAAAGCAATCAACTTCCAATGAAAATAAGCTTACAGGAAATGAGAACCGCAAGGGTGTCCAGCCCGACAACCCATTCAAAGTCAAAAACATCAAGAGGAATTCATAGTTTGGATTCACTTGCTTTACCATCAACGATGTTCATCATCCCCAACTAAGTTCTTTGCTCAGAGGTTCTTGCGCATGAAAGTTTAAAGCCAGTGAAACTGAAGACATTTGCAAACCAAGCATCCCTTTCATGTCGATATTAACATGTTTTTTCCACCAAATAGAGGGCAGAGCTACGTGCTATTCAAATAGTAAACTCCATTAAATCACGTCCCAGGAACACCAGGCTGTTCACCACCCTCGGCCATGAGATGGGCTCGGAACATGAAGCCCTGCTGTTACATACTGAGATTAGGTGGCTTTCGCGTGGGAAATTTCTCACCTGCCTGTATGAGCTGTATGATGAGATGCGCATTTTCCTGATTGAGTCTGGGTCCCAACTCGCGGACCACCTGACAGATCCCAAATGGTTGCTAAATCTTGTGTATATTCGACAAACTTAATGTACTTAACTCATCATTACAAGGCACAAATACAAATATAGGCCTGTTGTCGTTGTCTGATAAAATCGATGCATTCACAAAAACGTTGGAGAGATGGGCTGTGCAAGCTAAAGGTGGCAAGGTCGTAATGTTTCCTGAGCTGGAAGAATTTGTGAAGAACAATGAACTGGATCTCAGTAACATGACGGAAGTAATCACTTCACATCTCCAAGGCATTTTGGATCACTTTATGAAGTACTTCCCAAATGAGACAACTCCACAACGATATGACTGGATAACCGTTCACTAATAGTTGATAAGGGTTCTTTTATTAGTTGTCTTAATAAGATCTACTGAACGTTTCTACATTTGTGTCGGTAGTTGGAGGCCTTATGTTATGTGTGCATGCGTGTGCAGGGTTTGTGATTTTTGAAACATTTGTTTTTGGGGGTAAAAAAGTTTAAGAACCCCTGAATTACACCATAAACACAAACATATCATTATGATATGTAATGTTTCTCAAAGAGGACATTTTTTGCTCAATTTTCTTACATTTCTGTGGCCTGAGTCATCAACTAAAATCACAGATGTCCAACTGCCCCTTTAAGGTCTGACTGAAACTACGATTGGAAAAAAACACCAAGCATGTGCATAAAACAATGTAAATAGCCAAGAAACATGAGGAAACATTCCCACCTAGAACCAGGTAGGTAGGTTACTGTGTGCAGTCTTTTGCTGCCACTGCTGCTCTTGGTCAGATAAAATTATAAAGGATTCATCGTTCATCTATGTAACTGAACGTTTTGACTTGTGTGCAATAAATCATAACTAGCAGGGGGGCACATGCACAAGAGGGCTGTTGATGGATGCCTGCGAGAGGAATCAATGGCTCTGGTGAAGAAACAGCAGGGAGACCAGGGCAAAATAGGGCTGGAAAAAAAGGCTTGGCGGAGTTGGCACAGAGAATTAACATTCTCTCCAAAAAGAACACCAACCCGGTAGGTAGTTAATCCAGTAGGGGCGGATGGAGACGGATGGAGACTGAGTTCTATTCTCCATAAATGAATATAGATTGATATAGTGCCCTATAGTGTTGTGAAATTGATACATTTGTTTATCTTTTGACTTTATACTCACAATGTTTTGATTTGAAATCAAACATTTACTGAGATTAACTTTTAGATTGTCATCTTTTATTTGAGGGTATTTGTATATATATTGATTTTGCCACTATGAAATAACAACTCTTTTTATACTTAATCCCCCCATTTCAGGTTACTGAAAGTATTAGGATGGCCTGACAGGCCAAAACAAGCTTGGAACATCATTAAAAAGAAGGAAAGACCACATGTGTGTGGTCAGAACCACTGTTTCCAACAATATAGTCAGGCCCCTCCTGAGTAAAAGGCATATGACATGCTGAGCGCATGAGGAATAATATTTAGTCAAAACATTTTATTACAGCATTACTCATTTCCTTTATGCGCCCTAAATAACATCAAGCTCTAATGCAAGAGAATCATGCTTTTGGATTACATCACTTTGGGCAGCCACTCGTAGAAAAACAACAGTAGCCTATCGGCATAGAATAGTTTGACCAGCAGCTACAGCCCCACTGAGCCAACCAATGGTAGCCTAACACCATCACTAACACCAATTGGCCCAACCGTCATGGACAAATCAAAGAATGTGACAGCTAGTGTTCTGAAGAGAGAATGACCATATTCACTCCATAATAAACAGCAGCCACTAACAGCAAAAGAGTTAAAAAAAAGCATTTAGAATTAAAAAAAAAAAAGTATTTAGTTCACCTACTGTAATTAGCCAGTAGGGCCCAATCATGGCAGTTAGGGCTGCAATGATTATTCAACAACGAACCTGTAAAATCCATTGACTTCCGTTTCGGCCATTGATTAGGCAATAAGCAGGTAAAAGAATCTAAGGTGCAGTAATATTTCAAAGAGAAAAATAATTTAACCATATGCCGCTATATGGGCTCTGAATTGGCTTTTGCCATGGGTACATCCACTAGTACTGGGCATTACGAGTCTTTTTGGCTCTGTTCACCTGAAAGAGCTGGCTCATTTGGCTCTTGAATTGGTCTTTGTTTAAAATGCTTTAAAATAACCCCACAACAATTTCACAAGTGCAAATATCCAATGAAAAGGCGAAATCGTATTCTAGAATTATGTTATGGTGTGAAACTCATGTTCAAACAGGTTACATCTTACCTTTCCCATTTATTAGATCACCTACTTATTTTTTTATTTTTACTGACATTACCTTACTGGAAAAATGCATGTTGAGCACCAAGACGTGCCCTTCGAACTATTTATTGATCCTTCAGTGCGGACGTACAATCTTTAGTGTATTAGCTGATACTATTTCAAAATCATAGTTTGAGCTTAACAAGAAAAGGAACCAGGCAAGCCTAGTTTGGCCGGCCCGCAATTAGAAGGGATGAATGTTGTTTCCCTCACTGGATTTGAACCAGGGTCTCCCATGTAACTGGCTGTGTCTTTAACCACTACACCACTAAGCTATACGTGTGCTAAGTGTCGGTATAGCGTCTGGACATTACATTTTGTCACGCATTAACATCATGCCAAGTTTGAATATTTCGCTAGACACTATTAAGCATTGTGTTAAACTGACAAACATTCCTTATGAAGTTAACATCCACCACAAATAGCATCTATGAACTGTATGGCTTTTGCCACTGGCTGTTTTAACAGCATATTAGCCAGTAATATGCTTACTAGTATCTACTAACTTAGTACTTAGAATAGTCATAAGAATTGAGCAATTGCTAGCGAGACTGAAGATGAACTTTACACTGCCAAAACTGTTTAATTTCATGGCACAACAATGTTTGTTTTTCTTTCATTTGTGAATGACATTGATTCAATAACTATCAGTATAGGTGACAATAACTGACTTTTTTGTCGAGAGAATAGTGGAAATCCCTCCTCTTACTGCGCAAGGGGTTGTGATCTACTGTATATTACCCCAAAAAGCATGCATGGATGCGTAAATCCACCAGAAATAGTTGCAATATTAACAGTTTTATTTTAGGCTTACTATAACGTAGCTACTGAAGGTTGTAGCCAGTGAAGTGTTTGTCTATCCTGAACAAATCCTAATGTATAATTTGTTTTGACTATGGCGAAGTTTGAATACCGGTCCCCTGCATGGTAGTCTGTGTCTCTAACCACTACGCTATTTAACAAGGGATAGCCAGTCAGTCAGTCACTCACTCAATCAGTAAGAGACATTTGCTCTTCTTGGCCGGCTCTGCTTAAGCGGTCTGGCAAAAATTTACGAAATTAAGGAGCCATATAAATGGCTTCTTTCACAAATGCGACTCGGTTCCCAACGTTTACCAAGAAGTGCCGTTCAAAAACCCATCAATAACCACTCTGATTTAGCACTTAAAACGAAAGCTTACTGACGGTGCCGTGAGTAGATGAGTCTAATTAGCTGCTTGGGACAAAAGAGCAGTGTAGTTGCCTCATTTAATTTTGTTAGCTATCTGTTACGTTATTTTCATGAACTGAAAGTGTAATACCATAGAACAAGTGACCAAGTCACATGCTGTAGATTACCAAATCATTACTAAGAGAAATGGTCATTGTTTTTAGAATGGTGGTATAAAGGAACGAATGCAATGATGTATAATGCTCATACACGAGAAGAGCAGTGAACATTAATATTGTACCAATAAACTGGGTACTGTTCCATAGTGGACATCAAAGCATAGACTTTGAGAAAAACAGATTTGTTCATTTTTCTTTACTTTGTTCCTAGTATACTAAAAAATAATATAAACTCAATATGCAAAAATGTGTAAGATGTTACTGTGTTCATTAAAGGTAATCAGTCAATATACAGATTCATTAGGCGCTTATCAGTGGATTTCACATGACTGGTAATACTGAAATGCCCATATTAAAATGTCTGGGATCTTTTATTTCAACACTTTACATGTTGTTTATGTTTTGATTCAATGTAAAAAGCAGCTTTTATTTCTTTTGAATATTTGAATAATTGAGCATTTTATGCATAGAATAATCAATGACCAAGATAATTGAAATCTTCAGCCCTAATAAAAATAATAAATATAGAAATAAACATTTCCAAAACAAAAATGACTTCCCAGTTGCAGTTTAAATGCAACATTGGGACCAAGTTACACGCAGCCTCTTAATATTTTCATGGATAACTAACAGAAAATGAGCTGCAAAAACACTGTGGCCCAAATGGTGACACTGACTTGAAACTTTGTGTTGAAGGTTAATCTTGAAAAGAGTGTTGTTAACAATTTTAACATTCTTCTGTCCAGATTCTGAAGGACTAGCCAATATCTGGCTGAGTTACATAGATCTTTCCACACAAAGACCACCAAAAAAATCTGATTTAATAAAATGTTCTCTTTGGTTTTAACCCTTTTCTTTCCAACCCAAACTGAATGGATGGAATCTGAAAATCCCACTGCCTAAACTTAATACTTAATGATAACAATTATTCTAAACTTAAACCTAACTGCACAAGCTGTTGCTTATCAAATTATTTTTGATAGTTTGAATAACTGTACTGCATCTGTAGATGGGCATTGGAACTGTAAAGTCTAACCGTTTAATCAGTAGTGATGCTTAAGAGTTTTTACAGTTTAGGAGTGAAGCTGGGATATACTGTAAAAGCATCAATTTGCTCTGACAGCATTTCAGGATCTTGTTCTATCATGTATGTTTTGTTTTTCTAACCTCTGTGCCTATTTTAGGACATTCATATGTTCTATATTTCTTGTAGGTAGGATTTTCTCTTTGATTATTGATAATTTGTTGTTGACATTCATGTTTGGATTAACATCTGTTTTAGGCTGACAACGTTGTGTTGCCCTGTTTGTCTGTTCACTTTCCCTGTTCCATCTGCATGCTGGAGGAATAGTCACTTACGGTAAAAGAGAAAATAAACATTGATAATCTATGATAATCCCCTGGATTAATTTCCCCGTTTTCTCTCTGCTACCCCACGCACAATGTACACACCTCCCCACACACACACACACACACAACACAATCACACAAGCTTCTGGGGTGGTTTGGGTGGGTGTGACACAGATAATAAAGACCAAAGACCAAGAGAATAGAGAAGATGGAGAAACAGAGAAGGAGACTGAGGAAGAGAGGGAAGAGAAAGGAAGAGAGTGGAAATTCAGTGGGTGAGATTGATGAGTCTCCAAAAACAAATAGCATGTTAAGGCGGTATGGAGAGAGGGAAACTGTGATGTATGGAGAGAGGGTGGGGGAAACTGTGATGTATGGAGAGAGGGTGGGGGAAACTGTGATGTATGGAGAGAGGGTGGGGGAAACTGTGATGTATGGAGAGAGGGTGGGGGAAAC
>JACXGI010002494.1:8328-18396 GCA_016801175.1 Esox masquinongy | reverse complement strand
CTCATTGGCCAGCCCCCCTCCAAGAAACCCGTCATGACGTACGCCCACAGGCCCCCGTGTGTAGTGAGGCATTGTGGGTAGTGGGTCATGAGGATTCTGGTTTCCCTACACATGTGAGGTGACAGCTGGAGGGGGAGTGGGGGCAGGTCTAATGGGACAGTGGTTCTGTTAGATCTTCACATGTTTGTCTCAAAGTAAGGCAGGCATAAGCAGGCGGGCTGGACTCCCAGGGAGACCCTGTCAATATGACTGGATTTTTAATTACCACGCTTTTCATTCCTGTGCTTTCTCTGTCTGAATGGAAAAAAGCGTGTTATAGTGAATCGTTTGTTTACGCCACATTCACTTGCTTGGAAAGACAATACAAAGAAGGGAGTTTAGGTAGCATAAAAATATACGTTCATAGTCTTGACCTAATTACCCAAAGAATATTATCAAACAATATATTTACAGCTCTTTAGGTAGTGGCCTTTTAATTTTCTCTTTGTTATCTTCTCATATAAAATTTGACTCACTGGTTACTGTGCACTTTGTTCTTCACATGTTAATATCAAGATCTTTTTTGACTGAATACACACCATGGCAGTGGAATCCCTGTCATTGTGTATAATATTGACCAACATAGCCACAGTTTCATTGGAATTGATATTGACAGAGAAAACCCACTGAGACCTGTTGAGATGCACCTGTTGAGTTGAGAAGCTCCTCTTCCTGCAGTTTGTTAACCAACATGAAATATGCAAGTCCCATATACAATAATAACATTCAGTTAATAAATGATAATGACGACAAGAGTTTTCTGTCTCTCTCTCTCTCCCTCTAAGAATTACGGTCTGGAAACAGAGAATTTGAAGACTCTATCCCATAAGCTGAATGCCTCAGCCAAGAACCTGCAGAACTTCATCACAGGGAGGCGTCGCAGTGGTCACTATGACGGCCGTGCCACCCGCAAGCTGCCCAACGACTTCCTCACCTCCGTGGTGGACCTCATTGCTGCAGCCAAGAGCCTGCTGGCATGGCTGGATAGGTGAGATTCGCAAAGCGCTATGGCACAAATACACACACCCTTTTTCAGGACTCAGGATGTTTAGATATGGGTCCTCTGAAGCTCATCTGATGCCATTCTGGTTCTTATCACGCTGCTCACTCAACCAGGATGTCTAGACTGGAATCCTTGGGGAACGTAACTCTGTGGACTTCTACCCTCACTGGGCTCACAGGTGCCTAAGCCATCGCTTGAGTGCAAAAAAGAGGCAAGATAAGCCAATTCAATTATAAACCCTCCAAACCCATACAGTTCTGACCAGTTGCACTGTCCTCTGTGGTACCCCTGGGTTAATCCATGAGCCAGATTTGAACCCTGGTCTCCCAATGACGCGGTAAGGCAGTTACTTTACCGCTGCGCCATTCAGGGATCCGATTCTAATAACAAAATCCTGAACACTTAACTCATAACATGTAAGTCCTAACCACAATAACCTACCTTGATTGCGTAAACTTGCAGAGATTTGCGTTAATCTCCTAACCCGTACCTTAAACGTAACCCTAACTTAAACCCTATCTTCAACCCCTAAACCTAACCCATAAGACTACCTCCGACCTTTCTTTCATATTACATGTAATGTCAGGACATTTTGGTCCTGAAAAGTAAACTCGCACAGAAATCAAATTCATTTGGTAGAGGCAAGTGATTGTTTTTACTGTTTAGATTATCTCACCTGTGGGAAATTGTAGGTGCCTATATAGTAAAATAGCCTTTTAACCCGTTCTAAGAAGATGAAACTGAACGTTCTACTACATTCCACTCCAGATGCAATATAGTTGACTATATCCGTACCTAAATACATGGTCAGAGACACATTATTAGACACAGAGTGAAACTACTCTCATAGTTTGATTTTCAAATCACAAAGTTCCCTATGTAATTCATTACTTTTGTCCAGATCCATAGGTTATAGTAAAATGTAACATCATTAATTCAGAGGTTTAGTAGTCAACGATGGTTCACTGCAAAACTGAAAGAAGAGGTCTGTTTACGACCAATTAACCACCACACAGTAATGTCCTTACATACTCCTCCAACAGCTGACAAAAAAGGTGAGTAAAGCATTGATGTTTTTGTTGTTTTTGAGAGGTTGGTCATGAGAGCACTGTTAAGAGATACTGTTTATCCTCTTCAGGTCCTCTGCAATATGATGCCAGACAGAGTGTATGTACAGGTGTGTGGGTGTATTAAGAGTACCATATGCAATAAACAAACTTGTAAACAAACTTTTATCAAGGTTATATAACTAGTTTGAGTCCCTAGACATGTACTGTAATTTAAGAACTGAAGAATATCAGCACCATACAATGTAGACACACTGTAAATTAGAAACACTCGAAACCCCATAATTATGTGTTGACACCATGAAAAGGAGTGCATCTAAACTGAGATCTGGTGTTTGATGGTATTTGAATCTTAACCCAATGTACATTTTTTCCAGACCAGGGTTCCAATACATTTGTCTAAACAAATAGTGTACCAAATAATGTTTTAATGCATTTCCAAACACCTTTCTGGAACACTAAACTTTTTCAAATATTTTTTCACCAACCTTTTTTTACATACCCTCAAATTAGGAATTTGAAACGATTGTCTTAGTCTTCGACCCAGCATTGTGGGTTGAAGACTAAGACCTAGCTCATTACTGTCAAATAAAGCCTGAAAACCTATGTTAAATAAATGTTTTTTGCCCTTAATGCAGACCTTGATGATATTGTCACAAAGGTTACCAGCACAACACAAGATGTCACAACCACCAGCCTTTGGTAAACATATACTGCTACAACAAGAGTTCAATTCAGGCTCAGTGCTATTCCCACTCAGTAATAAAGCATAAAATACCCCATATATATATATTCCAGAAAGGTGTGAATATATATACACTACATGGCCAAAAGTATGTGGAGGCAAACAATCTAGGCATTAGCAACATAAACGGTCGCTTGGGTCCCCTGACTACTAGGGGGCCCCCAACCGCTATGGCCCACTAGGGGAGCCCATGACTGCTAAGGGGAGAGGGAATCCCAAATCAAAGGAAATCTCCATAGACAAACATTGGCAGTACAATGGGTTGTACTGAAGAGCTCAGTAACTTTAAACATGGCACGGTCATAGAATGCCACCTTTGCCACAAGTCAGTTTGTGACATTTCTGCATTACATCTGCCCTAGTCAACTGTGACTGCTATAATTATGAAGTGGAAGCGGAGTGGAAGTGGAAGGAGCAACAAGACCCCAGCCATGAAATGGTAGACCACGCAAACTCACAGAGCGGGACCCCCGATTGGTGAAGCTTGTAGCGCGTAAAAATGTCCTATCATTTGTTACATCATTTACAACAGAGTTCCAAACTGCCTCTGGAAGCAACATCAGCACAAGCACTGTGTGTTGGGAGCTTTACAAAATGGGTTTCCATGGCCAATTGGCTGTACACAAGCAATGCCAAGTGTCAGCTGGAGTGGTGTAAAACACGCCGCCACTGGACTCTGGAGCTGTGGAAATGTGTTATCTGGAGTGATGAATCACGCCTCACTATCTGGCCGTCTGATAAATGAATCTGGGTGTGGCGGATGCCAGGAAAATGCTCCCCACTGGAATGCATAGTGCTGTAAAGTTTGGTGGTGGAGGGATTATGGTCTGGGGCTGTGTTTCCGCGTTTGGGCTAGTCTCCTTAGTTCCAGTAAAGGGTCATCTTAATACTACAGGATACAAAGACATTTTAGGCAGTTGGGTTCTTCCAACTTTGTGGCAACCGGGTGGGGAAGGCCCTTTGCTGTTCCAGCATGACTGTGCCCCTGTGCACAAAGTGGGTCCATAAAGAAATGGTTTGACGAGGTTGGTGTGGAGGAACTCGAGCGGCCTGCACAGAGTCCTGACCTCAACCCCATTGAACACCTTTGGGATGAATTGGAATGACGATTACGAGCCAGGCCTTCTCATCCAACATCAGTGCCTGACCTCTTTTGTCTAAATCTTCAAAATCTTGTGGAAATTCTTCCCAAAAGAGTGGTGGCTGTTGTAGCTGAATAATGGGGGCCAACTCCATGTTAATGCCCATGGTTTTGGAATGGGATGTCCAACAACATCATATAGGTGTAATGGTCATGTGTCCGCATACCTTTGGCAATATAGTGTATGTATACACTACCGTTTAAAAGTTTGGGGTCACTTAGAAATGTCCTTGAAAGACAAGCTAATTTCTGTCCATTAAAATAACATCAAATTGATCAGAAATGCAGTGTAGACGTTGTTAATGTTGGAAATGACTATTGTAGCTGGAAACGGCTGCTTTTCAATGAAATATCTTCATAGGCATACAGAGGCCCATAATCAGCAGCCATCATTCCTGTGTTCCAAAGGCACGTTGTGTTTGCTAATCCAAGTTTATCATTTTAAAAGCTAATTGTTTAGAAAACCCGGTGCTGATTAAAGACGCAATAAAACTGTCCTTCTTTAGACTAGATCAGTATCTTTCAGCATCAGCGTTTGTGGGTTTGATTACAGACTCAAAATGGCCAGAAACAAAGAACTTTCTTCTGAAACACATCAGTCTATTCTTGTTCTGAGAAATGAATGCTATTCCATGCGAGAAATTGCCAAGAAACTGAACATCTCATACAATGATCTTTACTGCTCCCTTCACAGAACAGTGCAAACTGGCTCTAACCAGACTAGAAAGAGGAGTGGGAGGCCCCAGTGAACAATTGAGCAAGAGGACAAATACATTAGAGTGTCTAGTTTGAGAAACAGATAGTACCCGCAAAACACCAGTCTCAATGTCAACGGGGAAGAGGCGACTCTGGGATGCTGGCCTTCTAGGCAGAGTTGAAAAGAAAAAGCATATGACTGGCCAATAAAAAGAAAAGATTAAGATGGGCAAAAGAACACAGACACTAGACAGAGGAAGAACTCTGCCTAGAAGGCCAGACATGGCTAGCATTCTCGATTCATGGGTTTTTGGACTGAGTCTAGGGTGCGGTATGTATATATGTACTGTATGTATACAGTTGGGCTCATAAGTTTGCATGCCCTGGCAGAAATTGTGAAATTTTGGCATTGATTTTGAAAATATGACTGATCGTTTATTTTATTTAAGGATAGTGATCATATGAAGCCATTTATTATCAGTTGTTTGGCTCACAACCATAAGCACTACAGTATGTTTGGAGAGGGGTCAACAAGGCCTATAGTGAACAGAATACCATCCCCTCTGTGAAGCATGGTGGTGGCTCACTGATGTTTTGGGGGTGTGTGAGCTCTAAAGGCACGGGGAATCTTGTGAAAATTGATGGCAGGATGAATGCAGCATGTTATCAGAAAATACTGGCAGACATTTTGCATTCTTCTGCACGAAAGCTGTGCATGGGACGCTCTTGGACTTTCCAGCACGACAATGAGCCTAAACACAAGGCCAAGCTGACCCTCCAGTGGTTACAGCAGAAAAAGGTGAAGGTTCTGGAGTGGCCATCACAGTCTCCTGACCTTAATATCATCGAGTCACTCTGGGGAGATCTCAAACGTGCGGTTCATGCAAAACGACCATTCATGCAAGACTTTGCATGACCTGGAGGCATTTTGCCAAGACAAATGGGCAGCAATACCACCTGCAAGAATTCAGGGCCTCATAGACAACTATCACAAAAGACTGCACGCTGTCATTGTTGCTTAAAGGGCCAATACACAGTATTAAGAACTAAGGGTATGCAGACTTTTGAACAGGGGTCATTTCATTTTTTTCTTTGTTGCCATGTTTTGTTTTATGATTGTGCCATTCTGTTATGACCTACAGTTGAATGTGAATCCCATAAGAAATAAAAGACATGTGTTTTGCCTGCTCACTCATGTTTTCTTTACAAATGGTACATATATTACCAATTCTCCAAGGATAAGCAAACTTTTGAGCACACCTGTATATGTATGTATATATGTGTATATATATAGACTGAACACAGTGATTAGTCAAAGAAGACCTCTGCAGTGGGTGACAGTGGCTCAACATGATGAAGAAAGAAACGAAAAAAACAAATTGTCTCACAGATCAGGAACGCTTTTCTGCAGGTAGGTGTGGATGTGTCAGCTACTGCAAGCTGCAGATGTCTTCACCAGCAGAACTACAGACTACATTGCAAGGTGTGAAACCTTTAATTAGCCTCAAAAACAGGATTGCCAAAGGCAAGTTTGCGAAAAGTTGTTCTAGAAAAAAGTTTTGAGAACTACCAAATAGCCACAGCATACTACCTCATCTTAGATAGATGCTGGAGGTTGTAATGACTTTGGTCATGTATGGCTGTCCCTCACTCTCTACTTAAGCAAATGCTTCCAAACTCATTGGATGGCATTTCATCATACAGCACTCAATCTCAACTCTGGACTTCAAAGCCAGTTCCACTTCATTTTTTCATTGCAACCCTCTAATCAGGGGCTTATTTAGACCTGGGACACCAGGTGGGTGTATTTAATGATGAGGTAGAACAGAAAGCCAGTACTCTCCGGCCCTTGATGGGTAAGAGTTGAATAGCCCTAACCTATGGCTGAAAAGATGGCTGCAGTGCAGGCCTGGGCAGAGTGGGTTCAAAGGGACGCGAACGTTATTTCAATTATTGCACGCAAAAAATATGTGATTAAACCTATTTTAAAATGACAATTAAAGATACTACTGTACATACCATTGTGGTGCACATCCAAGTGATATGCACCCTCATGTTTTTGGCAACAGCTACTTTTAAATAAAGCTGTATCACTCTTGCACCTTTTAAATGTGCCGTATCAGTCTAGCATCTTTTAAATAGGGCTGTATCAGTCTGGCATCTTTTAAATAGGACCATATCAGTCTGGCATCTTTTAAATAGGGCCGTATCAGTCTAGCATCTTTTAAATAGGTCTGTATCAGGCTGGCATCTTTTAAATAGGGCTGTATCAGTCTGGCATCTTTTAAATAGGGCCGCATCAGTCTGGCATCTTTTTAATAGGGCTGTATCAGGCTGGCATCTTTTAAATAGGGCTGTATCAGGCTGGCATCTTTTACATGGGCTGTATCAGTCTGGCATCTTTTAAATGGGCTGTATCATTCTGGCATCTTTTAAATGGGCTGTATCAGGCTGGCCTCTTTTAAATGGGCTGTATCAGGCCGGCATCTTTTAAATGGGCTGTATCAGGCTGGCATTTCACCCATGATGAGCTAGTGGACTAATGCCCGCAGTATGGGTGTAATCAGCTGCACAACAGTTTCATACACCTTCCATACATCATTGTATAACACGTCAAAATGGTTTATTTTGTCATCAATGGGTTTCTAAAAATGACTGGAGGAATAGACTGCACCCACATTGTCAAAAAAGCACCACCCCAAGAAGAGAACTATGAACAGCTTTCCAGTCAGTTTCCACACGGTGTTTTGCAGAAGCTGTGTTATGTGTAAATGATGCTGTTGAATGTGTGGGCAAGGTGGCTGTTGGAATGCACGACTCATTCTGCAGAACATCAGTGGCATCTACACCCACTTCAGGCAGGATGGGTGGGCCTCTTGGAAAAGGGTTATAGACTTGAAGGTAAATGAGTCCAAAGAGTACAATCCAAGAAAGTGTCTAAATTAAAAAATTAGTACTGGTGATTCCGAATTTTATTCCCCAAAATCTTTCCTTTTACGAATAATGAGTTAATCGACACATGTCCAGGGAATACCCAGTAAAAAGAATGACATTTACGGTATTTAGAAATTCACACAGGGATATATTTTTTTACCATAGAAAATGTTTATCATCTTTGTAGTGTTTTGTACCACTCAACATTTTTTACATCTTTGTAGTGTTTTTTTTTACCATGCAGAATTTTAAACACCATTATTGTGTTTAGTACTATACAGAATTTTAAACACCATTATAGTGTTTTGTACTGTACAGAATTTTAAACACCTTTATTGTGTTTTGTACTATACAGAATTTCAAACACCATTATAGATTTAAAGAAAGGAAACAACACCAAAGGAGAAGGAATATAACTGCTCTTGATAGGATTCATTTCAGCATAATCATGTTTTCAACATTTACAGTAGTGGTCCCTGTCAAGGTGTTGCTCAACTTTTGAATTGGAGATATAACCTACCATGTTATGGTTGAGAACATCTGGGGAGGATGATGTTTCAACACTCCAGCAAAGTTAAGATTGGTATACTTTCAGTTGGTTGATGCTCAATTGCGTCTAGTTTTGGCACTACAAAGCCCTTCATGTTTACAGTTGTAGCTGTCATTTTTATGTATATTACTCACCCACATGTATTGTCCAGTCAAAGGTATAAGAATTAAGAATTATCTAATGGTTAATTCCAGGTGCTACTTCTTTTTCAGGTCCCCATTTGCAGCAGTGGCTGACTACTCCATGACCAGGAACAATGTGATTCAGCTGTGTCTAGAACTCACCACGATTGTGCAGCAGGTAGGCAAGCCATCAGCTTTTACAAATACAGCTCTACCACTAGCTAACAAAATCACTGTGATGGTTTCCACAATCTGGATATAACAACAGGATTTTTAAACAGAGTTAGTCAATACCGAAGCTGTCTTGTCTGCTCTGCTATAAGAACCAGCTATGCGCAAACATGCCCAATGAGTAAAGACTGCCTCTGGCTACCCAAATGTAGCCTTGCCCTTTTGTAAAGAGCATGACAGCTTGCCTGCCTACCTACCCAACAGTATGTGCATGCAAGCTGGGAGACTGTGGACGTATTTCTTTCTGTTGGTCTCATTTGTACTGCAGGAGAAGAGCTGAACTGTTTCAGTGTATATAAATAGGGGAAGGCTGTGACGGTGTTGTGTGGAGGCATCCGTCTTTACTAGAGCAGGACGAGGTAGGAGGTCTCCAGGGAGGGGGGGGGGTGTAGCCCTTGGTCCTGCAGGAATTGTCGGGGGGGCTGTGTATGTTCAGACATCCAGGCACATACGAGAGGTCCTGGTCCAAGGCAGGGGAGGTGTTACGTAAGAGGAGCAGGTAGAGCAGCGGAGGTTTCATCTGTCCGTGGAGTCTAGCTGATGTCATGGAGATATTGCCGGTAGAGGAGAGAGTAAGAGAGGGAGGGCTGCACCCCCACCCCCCCAGCACAGTGACTCATGGTGGATTGTTTTTAAAAACTGTGTTTTTATGTCTGTGTGTGTGGGATGGGGGACATCTGTGCTAAACCTTTTTGTCCTTTGCATTAAGCTGCCTTGTTATAACTGGAATAATAAGCACTTGTGTGACGCGTTCTCATGCGGTGACCTCTGCCTCCATCTCCCTCTGTTTGGCAGGACTGTTCTGTGTACGAGACAGAAAATAAGATTTTGCATGTGGTGAGTGGGCTCACTTACTTTCATTCCCTTCAATGCATTCCAACAGAATTAGAAACCCCCATAACTGAGTTACTGTCTGGGCAACTCATCCCTGATCCATCAAAATGACTGTTTCCTTTCTTTCCCTTCCCTCCATCCTTCCCTTCTCCAGTGTAAGACTCTTTCTGAAGTGTGTGATCACATCATCTCCCTGTCCTCTGACCCAATGGTGTCCCAGTCAGCCCATTTGGAGGTTGTTCAGCTGGCCAACATCAAGTCAACCGAGGGACTGGTAAGACCCCCGAGGTTCTCAGACATACAAACTAGAAAGTCTTCTGCCTTTCATTTAGTTTCTCTCTTTCACTCTCTTACAAATATAAAATATGCACTCTTTCTGGATGTTAGATCACGCTTATGGGTGATACATCACTCTTTCAGGATGGTAAATCCCTCTTTCTGGATGAAGTCTGCTGTACAGTATGTGGACATAAACCATTATCTAAATCCTCCATGTTTGCTCCGTTTCCTCAGTTACACACATAAATGCACAGGATACACAGATGTCCACAGAGCTTCTCACAAACAGTATGGTCACTACAACTTAAATGGAGGAGTGGGGAAAAAAATAAACCTCTTGCTCTCTTCTCAGTCAGACAAAGATGCACTGAGTGTGTGTGTGTGTGTGTGTGTGTGTGTGTGTGTGTGTGTGTGTGTGTGTGTGTGT
>JACXGI010002493.1:33094-73424 GCA_016801175.1 Esox masquinongy | reverse complement strand
GGGGGGGGGGGGGGGGGTAGAGAGAAAGACATTAGCTCTGTTTCAGTTAAACAGATGGTAGCTAGTAAATGTCCGGGAAGGGTTGGGCGATATAACTTTACTAGGTGGTCTGAAAATATTCCTCAGGCCTAATTTCCTCAGATTTTATTTAGCTGAAAATTTGTTTGTCTTAGCTGTTGGCCTGACTGTACCCGTATACCAAATGTCATTTCCGTTGTGTACCGTAAAGCTAGCCGACCCTTTTCCCTCACCCCTTCTCCCATCTCTCCCACCCCCCACCCCCCCATAGCTGTGACCTGCTCAGCGCCCGCCACCATCTCCAACGGGGTCCTGGAAGGTACAGACTTTGAGTGGGGCACCAGTGTGAGTTACAGCTGCTCTCCCGGGTACGAGCTGTCGTTTCCCGCCATCCTGACCTGCGTGGGCAATGGCACCTGGAATGGAATGGTGCCTCAGTGCCTTCGTGAGTAGCTTCTCCTCCCTTTCATGTTCCTTCTTTGTTCTGGAACGTTTTAATGCTCTTCTGTTGCTCTGTCACTCTGTTTCTCTCTCTTGCTTTCTCTTTCAGTCTTTATTTCTCTCGCTCTCACCTTATGGCATGTTTTTCGTGTCGTTTTCCACATTTTTGCTAATTTGTGTCGAATTGTGATTGTCATTTTTGGTGGAGTGGGTTATCGGGAAGTTATTTTTAGGTTGATTTCTTTCTATTCAAGCAGGTATTTGATATTGGTATCTAACAATGCCCTTGAAACAAATAGCTGCAGAGTGAGCCCTTATTTATCTCTCTCCTGTCGAGGAAGAAAAAAGACACCAAGGTTTTTGTTGACATTAGTTGATTGACTGTCTGCTGAGATAGAGGGAGAAGGCTTTTGGTCTGGTCTAATGATCTGCTCCCCATTTCAGCGACATCTGTCACACCTGGTTGTTTCGGCATAAATTATGCTTTGTGATTTTGCATCACTTTAATTTGACCCAAAATGTAGAGGTACACTTCAGATTAGATGGTAAACGACAATGAAAACACAGACAGGCAGACCTTCCTTTATAGGTCTTCCACCATAATGACACTGAAAAGACAGACAGGCAGGCCTTCCTTCAAAGGTCTTCCACCATAATGACACTGAAAAGACAGACAGGCAGGCCTTCCTTTATAGGTCTTCCACCATAATGGCACTGAAAAGACAAACAGGCAGGCATTCCTTTATAGGTTTTCCACCATAATGACACTGAAAAGACACAGGCAGGCCTTCCTTTATAGGTCTTCCACCATAATGACACTGAAAAGACAGACAGGCAGGCCTTCCTTCAAAGGTCTTCCACCATAATGACACTGAAAAGACAGACAGGCAGGCCTTCCTTCAAAGGTCTTCCACCATAATGGCACTGAAAAGACAGACAGGCAGGCTTTCCGTTACAGGTCTTCCACCATAATGACACTGAAAAGACAGACAGGCAGGCTTTCCTTTATAGGTCTTTCACCATAATGGCACTGAAAAGACACAGGCAGGCCTTCCTTTAACGGTCTTCCACCATATTGACACTGAAAAGACAGACAGGCAGGCCTTCCTTTATAGGTCTTCCACCATAATGACACTGAAAAGACAGGCAGGCAGGCCTTCCTTTAACGGTCTTCCACCATAATGGCACTGAAAAGACAGACAGGCAGGCCTTCCTTTAACGGTCTTCTACCATGATGAGCAGCTCTCCAATGCAGACTAGCAGACGGTTGCTGATTCATCCCAAGACACACACACACACACACACACACACACACACACGTGTCTTCAATACATAATCCAAGGAGAGTTCTCAGACTAGGGTTATATATTTTGGGACAGATTTTCTTCTACCAGGGCCATCGCCTTGGAAACCAGTTTCCAGAGTTATTGAATGCAATGGGCTGCATTGACATTCACCGTGGATTTGTAAAAGCCTTTGTCTAAAATAGGTTCACAGTCTTTCTGAAATGAGGCTTTCGTCCCGTTGTTAGAAGTGATTATAAATTATATAGAGGAATTAACTCCGCCAGCGCCGGCATTTTTTTCTCTCCACCACCTTTCAAGATTTAGAGACCTTAGAAGGCGTAGCTGAACATCAGAGGAGCCAATCATCTATCACACACCTACAGAGTATTCACTGACTAGCGCTCAGATATCCGGTTCGCGAATCATAATTCACCTGTAGGTTCATAACTCAGACGCCGCAGAAGGCATATTTGAACATCTGACGACCCAGCCGTCAACTCCAAACCCGGAGAAATGTCTCTACACACAAAGACACCCGGGGAATCATAATTCACCCCCCTGCCTCCCTGTGTGTATTACCTCCATGTCACTCAGCCGGAGCTGTCCGCCTGTATGTCAGTCCCCATGTGACAGATTGACTGAGTGAAGAACGCAGGGGGCAGTCATTAGTGATCGGCACATAATTAATGACTTGTTATCTGCCCGTCACAGTGGGTCAGTGTGCGGGGCTTCAGACCAGAGTGGGGTTGGGGGAGGGGGATGTGTGGGGGGGCGGAACAGAGAGCATTTCAAAAGGTCCGTAAATTATCAAGGTCCTTCTAATTCTCCGTGTCCACCCTTCAGAACGCCGGAGCGAAATACATAGCACCAACGGCCAATGAAGTGAAAGGACGTCTGGCTGCCTGTGACTTTGTTGTGTGGCAGGAAGTAGGAAGTCTTCCAGTCCTTCCCACTCTCTTCTTCTTCCCCTCGTCTCCTCTCTCTTTCTCTTGCCCCCGCTTTCTCTCTTCCTCTCTTTTTGATATCTTGACAGAGTATCTATTATTCATGAATATAAAGTTGGTCCTTCTAGTTTCCGGGGGGTGGGGACTCTTGCTTGGCACATATATAATGTATCAACTTATCAACATGACGTCAACATCTACTGTTGGTTCTTGCTGGGCAGGCCAAGGTTTGAGAGGACTCATACTAATCTCTGTCGTTGTTGTGTTTGTTGTTGTTGTTATAGCCAAGTTCTGTGGTGATCCGGGTGTGCCCGTCCATGGCTTCAGAGAAGGCCGGAGCTTCATCTACCAGTCGGAGGTGTCGTTCAGCTGTAGCGCCCCCTACATACCGGTGGGCTCCACTACACGTATGTGCCAGGCTGATGGCACCTGGAGTGGATTCCAGCCTCGCTGTATAGGTATATATCTCCTGTGTGTGTTTGTGTGTGCGCGCGCGCGCGTGCGTGTGCGCATGCGTGTCTGTGCATGCGTGCGTGTGTGCGTGCGTGTGTGTGTTTGTGCGGGTGTGCATATTTTGCTATCTTTGTGGGGACATTCAAACGTTTCATTGGTTACAGTGAGGAAAAATGCTATTTTTTTCAGCCGGTCTTGGTTTAGGCTAAGGTTAAAATTGACCGGGTTGGGGGTTAAGAGCTTGGGTTATGATTCGGATTAAAGTCAGCATGTTGGGATAATGGTTAGGTTTGGGGTAAATAGGATTTTTATGGGGAATAATGTTTTGGGTCCCCAGCACCATAATAAAATGTGCGTGTGTGTGTGCATGTGTGTGTGTGTGTTACTGTAAAACTGTGTTTTGTCTGCTACGTGGCCTGAAAGCATCACTAATCAATTTGAAAAGGCCAGGCCCTGAAAAGGGCCCAGCAGAGATGTGTCAGTCAGAACCATTAGGTTGAGGGGACTCATATTCTCCTCTACTGTATTGTGCTTCACTAGGCACTGCTGTGGGGACTCCTACTCTACTGTACTGTATTGTACTTCGCTAGGCACTGCTGTGACCTCAGGAGACTGAAGGGTTTGTTGCACACTGCTCTCAGGGGTCCACTGTACAGACACTTTACACACAGACACAGTTATACACACACTCTCTGGATTCATTCTGAATTATTCAGACCTCTGCTTGATTTTACAGACACACACAGGCCTCTATACGTGTATGTATAATATAGTCATCATGTGAGTAATCAGAAAAGCCTCTGTCCTTTTCCATCCTCCTGGAGTTTATCATCTCTTTTACCTCTTCACAGAGGCGTTCTTTGAGCACCTTAATTAAAGCAGTGTACAGTAATGATAGCCACTGATCTACACTACATGTGGTTACATGCACGTTCTGCCAGTGCTCGACGTTGTTACCTAACAGGTCTGTAGCAACACGCACAATGTAGCGACACGCCCGGTGTAGCGACACGCCCGGTGTAGAGACACACGCCCGGTGTAGCGACACGCCCGGTGTAGCAACACACGCCCGATGTAGCGACACACACCCAATGTAGCGACACGCCCGGTGTAGCGACACGCCGGTGTAGCGACACACGCCCAATGTAGCGACACACACCCAATGTAGCGACACGCCCGGTGTAGTGACACGCCGGTGTAGCGACACACGCCCAGTGTAGCGACACGCCCGGTGTAGCGACACGCCGGTGTAGCGATACACGCCGGTGTAGCGACACACGCCCAGTGTAGCGACACCCCCGGTGTAGCGACACGCCCGGTGTAGCGACACGCCCGGTGTAGCGACACACGCCCGATGTAGCGACACACGCCCAATGTAGCGACACGCCCGGTGTAGCGACACGCCGGTGTAGCGACACGCCCGGTGTAGCGACACACGCCCGGTGTAGCGACACGCCCAGTGTCCGTGAGTCTCTTGAAGCCCTTCCTCAGTGGGCCTCTTCTGAGTCCTTAAAGAAGACAATCAGTATGACTGGTGCTCGTCTTCAGCTCACTGTCTGGATGTTGAAGCTGTTGGCCACACGGAGGGACTGGATTATAAGACCAATGGCAACCAGTCAATCGCTGCCTGTTTAGTACTGCCAGCATGTATATTACTATATACATTCATATTTCAAGTAGTCTGGGCAAAAAGAGGCCCTCCAGCTATATTTTCTCACTGTGTACTTAGACTAGAGAAAAGTTTTTGTGGATACCTTCAGTAGATACTGAAATGTGCCGAGTAAAGGGATTAATAAGGGGAAAAAGACCCAGGATTCCCTGTTTAATGAGGCAATCCACAGTTAATACAATAACAGAGTCCTCCTCAGCACAGCTAAGATAAGACGGATTATAATTATGGACACAAGGACTGAAGTGACAGTGGTGACCATGTTTTGAGGCTATACAGTGTTTGCTTACATTTTAAAAACAGAGTAGAGGCACATTTTATTATCGCTGTGGTCCAGAGAATTAGTGCTCATTCCTCCTATGTTCACCGCAGTGGATGTAGTTTCCGGGCGCTGGGAGGCCAATTCCTGTGTGTGTGTATGTGTATGTGTGTGTGTGTGTGTGTGTGTGTGTGTGTGTGTCATTGAACACGTAATAGAGCCATTATTGATTAATGTGTCACTACACAGGAGCCAGAAAAGGGTACATACACAGGCTGATAAATCGATGCTCTATAATTATCAGACATGATTGACCCAGGATGGTGTCATGCTGAAGTGTACAGGGACATGGTTACACTAGATTTCAGATTCGCTAATTAGCTGGTCTGAACCTTTGTGATATGTCAGTGTCAATTCTGAATTCAGAAGTTCTTCACAAGCTATCTTGACGGTGTTTGTGTCATCTGTTATGGCACGGCTTAGCTTCTTCTTGCAACTAAAAGTGAAACTAGATATTATCTAACGTTAATTTGCGTACAGTTTTATGGCCTGACAGAAATGTGAATGACATGATATCTATGGACCGTCCTTACCGTCAGGGTATTGCATTGGTTCCTCGCAGTCAACAAGTTTTTAAAGTAGTTAAAATATATTTTTTTCCCCAGGTAGTGTCACCAGAAAACAGATTCATCTATCTTTACTCACCAAGTTTGAAAAAAGATGGACGACAGCTTTGCTGCAGTAACCGGTAGATCATCTTGACCGTAACCGGTAGATCATCTTGACCTTAACCTATAGGGAATGAATAGAGTATCAGATAAAGTTATGTCATCACTAAATAAAAAACACATTATTTGAATAAACGCAGACACACAGGTAATGAGGTGCAGACAATACAGGGGAAATAAGATGTCTACATGAATAGCCGACATAGCAATGAAAAGTCCATTATATGTGATGTATTATAAGGGCCATTCAGGATGTTGACAATGACTTTCCGACCAGATCTGCCTGCTGACAGTTTGCGTGAAACGGATGGGGAGGGGTTAAGTGAACGTGTGACTCAGTGCGTGTCTGGGGGTAGAGATGGAGGGAGGAAAGGAAGGGAGGGGGGCTGTTTACATGTCACCAAACCGAGGTCCGCGGAGAAGGCAGCACAGGCCTCGTTTGGTGGTGTTCACCCAAACGCCGTTCATCTCCGGGGCTGAGTGTCCACGTTCCTGTGCTCACACATGGAGGGACGTCTGGAGAAGGGATCGGCGTCGGCGTTGGTACAGGTGCTGCCAGTGTTATCTAGGCGGTCTGTGGGTGCTGCTGTCATTTTCTGAGGCTGCGTTGAATCCAGTTCTATGCGTCAGCCCCGGGAATGTGCTCTACATCCCAATCACGCTGCCGCCTCTCTCCACACAGCTGGTGCCCGACGCCGCCGCAACCGTGACCAAACACTGCCCCCTGCTGGGTCTTCTGACCGGCCTGTTAATTAAACGCCGGCTGGCTGACTGGCTGACTGGCTGACTGCATGGCTGTTACGTGATGACAGAAGGGTTGCAGTAGCAGCCTCTTACGTAAACATACTCACGGAGAAATGAATTTCCCTGCCACCTTCGCAAGCACTCGTGTACGCACACACTCTCTCACACACACACACACACTCTCTCACAGACACTCTCTCTCACACACACACACACACGCTCTCTCACACACACACACACACACACACACACACACACACACACACACACACACACACACACAACTCTGTTGCAGGTTTACTGCAGTGAGCTATATTTGATCAACATGAAGACTATGGGTGTTCTTGTGCATGTCCTGAATCACACCATTTTCCCTGTATATTGCATTACTTCCCTAGTCCTCTGAGTGCTGGTCAACACTAATGTGCTATCAAAGGAATAAGCCGCCATTTGCATTTCAGTCGTTGTCTGCACCGAGAGCCAGTCATACTGTCCATGACTGAAGGCCCAGTGAGATGATGTTGATATGAGCCGTTCTCACGCAGTCACACAAGTGTCCGCTTATGTCCCCGCCGTGTCCTTTACGGTGTTTCAGCCCCGGTAGCCATCGAACCAATACAGCCGGGATGTTGAGGGTCGCGCTTCAACGCTCTGAAATTGACCCACTTTGGTGTTTTATTTTTTTCACATCTACGTCATTCTGCTGAGTACACCTCGAAAGTTCTCTAAGATAATGAGTAAAAACGTTGTCCTCTCTTTCTCTCAGAACCCACCAGAACGACCTGTGAGAACCCGGGGATGCCTCGCTATGGTTCTCTAAATAGAACCTATGGCTTCAAGGTAAGGAGAGAACGAAACAAAACAATGATCAGTGTCCTGGATATTCCTTTTAGAGCCACTGCCCATTAAGTACACATGACCATGTTGTTCAGTACTGTTCAGAAATATCGTCAGCCAACTATAGTAAAGGAACCATTGCTGTGAATTGAGCTCATGACTAATCCCAATTGCGTTTACAAGGCTTCACACACACACACACACACACACACGCGCGCACACACGTGTTTGTGTGCGTTAGTGCACATGTTTGTTTTTTTGTTTCTGACTGTGGTGGGGTCCTGGGGTTTTGACACAGCAGGCCCAGGGAGCACCAGCCGTCCTTCCTCTGTTTCATGTCCCTAATGAGCTTTAAAACACTGTAACATTCCCTGCTGCCTGGGCACTGTTGGTGTCGTTAGGGCTGGGAAACAGGGTGACAAATTGCCTTGATTTGTCTGGGTAAAGAGAGACATTTGCCACATGGCTTGTCTGTAATTGTGAACCAAAAAGAAAGTTGGTGAATATCAAATGGCATAAAGGGATAGCCCAGTATGTAGGCATGGACGACAGCGTGCTTCCCGTCTTGCACTGCGGTAGAGTTACATTAGGCGCAGCGCGTTAAACCGTATGAATCAATGTGCAGCACTTAGGACATATTTGTGTTGCAGACTCGTGGTGCAGCACGCAGGGGTGAGTAGCTAAGGTTTTGTCACGTGTCCAATACAGAAACGGCCTGGGTTCTGCTGGGAGCGGCCTGAGGTGGACCTCCAACCCCCTGGGCACATGTACCGCTGGCATGGGGTTGGATTCTGGCCCGATGGTACCAAAGCACACTCCCTCCATTGTCTCTCAATCGGGAAAAAAACTAAAATGCACACGAATAAAACTAAATGAAACACTAGCAGATAAAGTGTGAGGTAAGTGGCAATGGTTGGCCATGCCCGATATCCCAGATGTTCCCGCTCGTTACGGAATGTGGCCCCCCCATATTACTGTAGCGCGAAGGATCATTACAAACGTGGGATACGTTGTGAGACAATGGGAGGAGAAGGGGGAGGAGGAGGAGAAGGGGGATGATGGCTCGTGAATTACCTGTACCAATATTTCACGAAGGGACAAGGAGTGAGAGGAAGCGAGCTGGGAAGAAGGTGTTAGGATGGGGGGGTACAGGTCGGACGCAGCAGCATTACACAGTCAAGCCTTTAACATAACATCTGGGGTCAAGTCATGTCTAGGCTTCAGAGAGAAGAGGGAAATATCAGGCTGTTCACACCCATAAATCATCTGTCTCTGCCTGAGGAGGGAGGGAGAGTAAGGGTGAGAGAGGGGGAAAGAAAGAGGGGAGATATATGTGTATATATATATATATATATATATATGTGAGGGGAGATATATATATATATATATATCTCTGTGTGTATATATGTATATATACAATTCAGATATATATTTTTATATATATATATATATATATATATATCATTTGTGATATATATATATATCTGTGTATATATCCATATAAGATTCAGAAAAATGGAGAAATGGAGAGTTAGGGATGAGAAAGAGAGAGAAAATGGAGGCTGATGAGATATTCACTCTGGCAGTTGACTCTGTGTTTAGAGGACTCTGTTTTGAGAGTGAGGAATTATTCATGAATTAACTAACGACCTAGCACCTAGTTGTTCTGACAGGTGTCAGAACCAAAAAACTGCATTATAATGTTGCCAGTAACTGTTCCAACCACTTACTACTTGGAAAACATAGACACCTTATAACCAGCTTGGCTAAGGCCATTCAGACGCTGAGCGTAAGTATCTCTCTAACTGGCCAATGGTAGCCAGTTAGCATGGGTTGCTTGACTGTCATCATTTGTGAGGTCACAAGGCTTGGAACAACACTGGAATGCAATGTGAGCGCTGAAAGCTCTGAGAGCTGAACACTCAGAATTTACAAACTGACCATCTGACAACTCTCAGTATTTACGAACGGCTCAGAGCATATTCTGACCAGTTCCTGGGTGAATTTATGAGGGTGCGTGGGAAGGAGGGAGGGAGGGTGGGGGGTCAGGTGGGCGGGAGGGAGGGAGTGTGGGTGGAAGCAGGGAGGGAGGGAGACCCTTGCTGGCTGCAGCCTAATGATATTAAAGCAAAGTGAAGGAAGTATTGTATTGTGATGATAAGGCAATGTGTCCATGACTCGTCAGGGTGTATCAAGACTCGTCAGTATGTGTCCATGACTCGTCAGGGTGTATCAAGACTCGTCAGGGTGTGTCCATGATTCGTCAGGGTGTGTCCATGACTCGTCAGGGTGTGTCCATGACTCGTCAGTGTATGTCCATGACTCGTCAGGGTGTGTCCATGACTCGTCAGTGTATGTCCATGACTCGTCAGGGTGTGTCCATGATTCGTCAGGGTGTGTCCATGACTCGTCAGGGTGTGTCCATGATTCGTCAGGGTGTATCATGACTCGTCAGGGTGTGTCCATGACTCGTCAGGGTGTGTCACTGACTCGTCAGGGTGTATCCATGACTCGTCAGGGTGTATCATGACTCGTCAGGGTGTGTCCATGACTCGTCAGGGTGTATCATGACTCGTCAGGGTGTGTCCATGACTCGTCAGGGTGTGTCCATGGATGACATGTTAATCAATGAATGTGTGAAGCCACTGTGCCATTCTATGTATCATTCCCCTGGATCTGTTGTTAATGACACACAAACACACACGCACATACGCACACACAAACACACACACAAGCAAATCACAGGAATGCTGAAAGGGCGGAGAAGAGCTGATGGGCTAAACTGATTTGTTTCTCTGTGAAAGGGCATCAGTGACACACAGACAGACAGACAGACAGACAGACAGACACACAGACAGACAGACAGACACACAGACAGACAGACAGATAGACAGACAGACAGACACACAGACAGACAGACAGACAGACAGACAGTTTGCTGTATGCTGTTTATAGAAACAGGGATTCAAAACTTTATGTTTTTGACATGATATCAAATTGAAAGCAAACTGCTCTTTGAACTGAAGCACTCGAATCTTTCCAGTTGTGGCCCGGTGTTCTGAGTGTCTGACACCAGGCTGTGCTCTCTCACAGGTGGGCAGTATGGTAGCGTTCCAGTGCCACCCAGGTCACCTGCTCCAGGGGTCCACCACACGCCTCTGCCAAGCTGACCTCACCTGGAGTGGATCCCAGCCGGAATGCATTCGTACGTATCGTCACACCCCCTATGTCTATGACATCACAAAACCTACTCTTCCTCTATGACATCACAGCACCTGCTGTACCTGTATGACATCACAGCACCTGCTAGACCTCTGTGACATTTTGTTTTGTGCCTCAACAACACCACAACACATACTGGGCATCTATAATGTCACAACACCTATTTTAACTATGAAATCAAAACACATACTGTAACTATATGACATCACATCACCTACAGTACCTCTATGATATTTCAACACCTAATGTACCTCTGTGACATCACACCTATTGTACCTTTGACATCACAACACCTATTAGACCTTGATAACATCACATCACCTACTGGACCTCTGACATTGTTTTTCTACCTCTATGACATCACACCTCTTACTGCACCTTAACAACATCACATCACTTCTTTTAACTATGACATCAAAACACCTAGTGTACCTCTTTGACATCTTGGTACATACAGTAGGCTGAAATCACTAGACCTCAAGTACCTCTATGGCATCACAATACTTACTTTAACTCTACGACATGACAACCCCTACAATATGACTACTATACATTATGATGCTTATGACATCATCACCACAATATAAGGTCCACATTCGAGTATTGTATTTAAATTATCTCATGTACTGAATAAAAATCAGAAGTTCACTGTGTTTCTATTGCAAAAAAACATTTTATAAAAAAAAAGGCTAGTGAACTTTACATGGCCTGTAGTTTGCCCTACCATACATTAAAAGACAATCATGGACAGGAGTGAGATGACTGTTAAGAGCCGCTACGCATCAATAAGCATGTCACCAGAATAACAGTTATTGGAAAAGGGCAACATACTCATGTGAAGTTGATCGGATTTATAAAGTCTAATAAGGTTTCAGTGGGACAACCACATTAATCACTGTGTGACTATATGAGACAAATATGAGGATTATTCTTTACTTATTTGCACATTTGTCATTCATCCACAGTTACTCGCATAATTCATTTTACTGACACAAAACATTGTCCGACGAACAAATTGTCTGTCCATCATTACTACAATTTTTACTGACACTTTCTTTTTTCATTACAGCAGTTGTAATTTTTTTTTTGACTCAAACGTGGTTGAGCCGCAGTGATAGAGAGAGGAGGAGAGAGGGAGATGAGAGACAGAAAGACAGACATAGAGAGACTGACACAGAGGGAGGGAGAGAGAGAGACATAAAGACCGACACAGAAAGAGAGGGAACCAGGTGATGTAGTCCTATCATCTCTAGTGTGAATTGAGCTTCAGAGCGTGGCTTACGTACAGTATCGTCACGCTGAGGATGAGGATTATACAGTATCTGTTATGTCAGGAGTCTTGCAGACAATTACATGCAGGTGTTTTAAGTTTCCCTTGCGTAAGAGCAGTTGGCTGTTTCCTAGGTAACGAGGATCTTAGAAGGGTCTTGGTGTCGGTATCTCTGACTAGCGCCGGCTACCGGATAAAAGTATCGCACTCTGCTAAACTTCAGAGTCCCACAGAATTTAATAGCTGCCACTTTGAAAATTAGTTGACATTATTTGAAACAGAGAGGGTAATTTTCTTTCCTCTCAGTCTCAGCAGGTGACCTGGGACCGTGAGGGTTCTGGTGGAGAATAATCTTTATGGAGGCAGCAGATAGCATTCCCTTTTAAATAATGTGTCTCCCAAATGGAACCCTACACCATATGTAGTGCACTGCTCTCTGGCTCAAAATGAGGTGACGTTTGGGCTGCAGTCATCCGCACACCTGTCCTGCTTGGGCTAGTCTTATCCTCTCAGATACCTCTATGGGGTGAGATGGGGTTCAGTATCGATCTGGCTTTTTTCTCCTCTCTGTCTGTCATCCGTTCTGTTTTCCTCTCTGTCCGTTTGTCCATCTCTCTGTCTGTCTGTCTGTTTGTCTGTCTTTCTGTGTGTCTTCCTCTCTGTCTGTCTTCCTCTCTGTGTTCCTGTCTGTCATCCTCTGTCTGTCTGTCTGTCTTCCTCTCAGTCTCTCTTCCTCGCTGTATGCCTGTCTGTCTGTCTGTCTGTCTGTCTCTCTGTCTCCTTTTCCAGTAGTTTTAATGTTCCCATTCAGGCGAAGGCCAGGCCCTCATCTTATCGCCACACACAGCTGCTCTCCCTCACTTCACTCCTGACCACACACACTTCAGTAGCACATCCCACCTTGGCCAAGCACCCACCCACTCCACCCCACGTATGTAGGTTTCTGACTTTATATCGGACTACAAAAACCTCCCCAAATTGTCGTTAAATCAGTAAAATGCAACTTATAGGGGCAGTTGCCCTGTCCCCACGTTGGAAAAACATTTTTGGAGCTCAAGTGTTAGGTTTAGGGTAACAGTAACTATTAGTTACAGTAACTATTAGAGGTTAGGATTAGAGAACATGGATTATTTTCTGGTCCCCAGAAAGCTAGAAATAAAAGGCTGTGTGCGCGTGTGTGCGTGTGTGTGTGTGTGTACGTGTTTGCGTGTGCGCGTGTTTGCGTGTGCGTGCGTGTGCATGCAATAGCAGTTGTAGTAATAGCAGTAGTAGTTGTAGTAATAGCAGTAGTAGTTGTAGTAATAGCAGTAGTAGTTGTAGTAATAGCAGTAGTAGTAATAGTAACAGCAGCATAGTGGTAGTACTATTAGGAGTAGTAGAATTTGTAACATTAGAATTAGAGGTAGTAGTAAAAGTGGTAGTAATAGTAGTTGCAGTATTAGTAGTAGTTGTAGCAGTAGTAGTAGCAGTAAAAAAGTGGAGTGTAATAAATATCCTATAAGTCTGTAGCTGATGTGACCCTTATAAGGCTATGCAAACATATTCACAAGATCTATTAGATGGTATCTTAACTCTGTGATTTAAAGGTAGGCGTAAAGCAAGCAACCAACATGATTCGTTGCCAGAATGGCGGCTGGAGTGGGACCATAAAACAAATGGATTCACAAGACAAAGCATGGAGAAAGCGATGCCCATAGACTAGTCTGTAGAGGGGGAGAGCAGAACAGAACAAAACATGAGTGAAGGACAAGAGGGATAAACCGTTAAACTGAGCCCTTTTACAATGATCTGGGAGATTATGGTAACTCTGCCGTACCACAGAGTTGTTTACTAATACATTTGTCGGAATCTTCCAACAGTGTATCAGGTCTACAGGATGCAATCGCAGTATCTCCTCTGCTTCACAGAGGTGACAGAATCAGATTGCCAGAATTCCTATGAATACATTTCCAGCCAAATGAAAGAAGTATATGGTTGTGGCTCTGTCTTCCTCCACCATGGGAAGAGTGATCTCTACCAAACCATTTTGTTATGTGGATGACTTGGAGAACACTGACAGATGGCTCCCAATCTCAGCCAACAGATTGCCGCTAATAACTTTAACTATTTTTGTAATTAGCTTGTGTTCTGGCTATTGTTTGATTGTCTGTTAGTGAAGAAATGGCATCACGCAGCCTCACACGAATGTCGCTGATCCAGAACAATATCTTCAGGATTACTGGTATGGTGTAATATGATATTTAGAAACATGGTGGTTTTGATATCGGAATTTCATAGAGAACTAACACAACCATATTATAATTCTTCTTTGTTTAACAGTCTCTAAACCAAAAGATTCACAAAAACACACACACACTTTAACCATGAATGTAACCCCCGTGAATGTAATCTCCCAAACCTGACCCTATAACCTAAACCTACACCCCACCCACCCAACCTCTTATTTTGTCAGGTGGTTAGTCATTGTGCTTTATTTGAGTATACATTTTATTACCTTTGATGGGATACCGAGCACACAGAAACCAACCACACAAACGCACACACTAACACACGCAAATAAATATAAAACAGCCAAAAGATAAAAGAGCATTGTTCGTCTAGTTCAGGCACTTCTCCCTCCACAAACCCAATCTCAGACCCTTTTGATCAAAGATGGAGGATAGGGGTCTGGTGGTGTAGCTGAGTGACTGTGCATCCTCATGCTGTCTGATCTTTCATGGCTTTGGGGGGGAGGGTGATTGACAGGTAACGGTGTTAACACACACACAGACACACACACACACACACACACACACACTCTCAGCCAGCTGCCGCATCTCATCAGTGTCTGTGTGACTCTGGGATGCTCATCTTAACTCCGGGCCATCTCTGTAGACTGCCTACGATCCGGCCGTCCGGCCCGGGGGAAGTCACCGGCTCTGTTCTGTGGCAGCAGGTGCCTGGAAAGTGGATCGGGTTTTTGGTTTCGGGGGTCTCTGGAGAATCAGTGAATCGGTTGAGTCCACGCGCATCCAGTACAGGAGGAGTTTCATGGAAGTCAGATAGCAGCCAGCGACTTCAAAACAATATCAAAGGGAGAAGGAATAATTAACTAGAGCTTTGGTGGAGGCCCGGTGTATGGACGGATTCAAGGTGAGAAGAGCCGTAACAGTAATCTTGCTTTCCTTACATCTTTCCTTATCTCTGTCACCCTCATTCTCCCCTCACCCGTTCCTCCTTCCTCTCTCTTGGTCACTTTTTTTCGGTCTCTCCCTTCCTCTTTTCTCCTCCCCCCCTCACCTATCTCATCCTCACCAAACAGCCCACTCGTGTAAGCAGCCAGAAAGCCCGGCCAACGTGGATGTGGTGGGGATGGACCTGCCAGGGTTTGGCTACACCCTTCTGTACTCCTGCCAGGCCGGCTTCTTCCTGTCCGGAGGCTCGGAACACCGTGTCTGCAAGTCCGATGGTACCTGGACTGGGAAGATGCCTATCTGTCGAGGTAAGTACAGGATAACATGAACTGTGTGTGTGTGTGTGTGTGTGGTTGCGTGTGTGTGTGTGTGTGTGTGTGTGTGGTTGCAAGCGTGCGAAGCAGAGCATATGCAGAAATGGGACAGAGGCTCTCTTGTGCCGTGGGTTGTGACAGAAGCCGTAATGGTATGGAACACACACACACACACGCACTCCCGGGCACCTCTGTCTTGCAAAGCTGCGGACATCAGGCAGTAGAGTACTTCCACAGATGGACAGATGGGAGAAGCGTGGAGCACTGTGGACGGGTTCGTACTGTACCGGGCCAGCCTGCTGCCAAATGCAGCCTGCAGCAACATATTGTGTTGGTCCAGCTTCCGTCGCCGCGCCTCCTCAGAGGCTGCCGCCCTTGTCCACAATGGCACCCTTCCTACCTGGTCATGTAGTGCACTAGAAGGAGAATAGGGCACCAATGGGGACATAGGATCTGTCACCCTACTGCCTCATCATAGAAAAGCCTAGATCTTTTTTTTCTTCTTTATCTTTTTCTTTATCTTGTATATATACAGCTCCGGAAAAAATGAAGAGACCACTGCACCTTTTTCTTTCCTTCCAAAACTCACAGGCAAGAGGTAAATAACTCGACTCAACAGTAAAGGTAGCACAGAAGATAAGAAAGAGCGAACAACCTGACGTAGATCCAGAGGAGACAATCACACACAGCTCCGGAAAAAATGAAGAGACCACTGCACCTTTTTCTTTCCTTCCAAAAAAGTTTAAAAGGAAGGTTTTGAGTGAGGAACAGAAGGGTTAAAATTAAGAGACCACAGCAAATTGAACACTTCTGTTCCTCACTCAAAACTTTCCTTTTCAACTTTTTTGGAAAGGAATGAAAAAGGTGCAGTGGTCTCTTAATTTTTTCTGGAGCTGTATATATTTATTTTTTTGTTAGCTTTTATTAGCGTGTCGCGGGTGTCATGAGAGGAGAGCTCACAAGTGGCTTCGCTATTGCCACCCTACAGACCTCCAAAATAGGAAGTGGAACTCCTAATTCCTGCTCAATTCCTTGCATTATTTCTGGTAATGTGGTGCTGAAGCACATCGGTACGTGATGTGAAGTCCCACATGGGGAGCCTAATGTGAAATCATGTGACTAATGTTGTTTTTTTCTCTCCTGGCGTCGTCGTAGCCGGGTCTAAACTCTCAGAGAAGCCCATCAAACCTGTGACAGGGACGCCCAGTCCCAAGCTGAGTGGTGAGTGCCAGGCTGAGGACTCGTAACAGTAGCATGCACACACACACACACACTCTCTCTCTATACCCACACACACACACCATTTCAGTAGCATCATCAGTGTTCTGATCCCATCACTATAGACCGCTCTGAAGGTACTAATCTGGTTCTGTGGTTTTCAGTGTGTGGGCCCTGGATCTCCAGTGGTCACTGGGGTACTGTAGGTCGTCAGATCCGTTTGATTTTTTTAAAGAGTGAAATTGTTTTTTAATCACCTGTGTTTTTTGTGTGTTATGGTGTCATTATGAGCAATTATACACTTTGTTGAAAATAATAATTAAATATTACTTTACATGATAAAAATTCATGCAAGTCACTTCTATGTAAAGGAGAAAAATCAGCAACACCACAAATTATGGTGCTAAAAATTATGGTGCGATTTGGTCCCCAGAACTAAAAGGTTGCAAAGTGCGTCTCTAGTCCTGCAGTGTTTAGCTAGTAGCAGGTCACCTCCAAAATTAACACGTTTGATTTGGCCTCAACGGGCCCTTTGTTAGTATCACCTCAGAAGGACTGGTGTCTTTAATGCATTCTGGAGAGTCCCTCCTGAGGGACAGAGTTTGATGGTAAAAGGTCCAGGCAGCACAGCCTGTCAGCTCTTCTCTCTCCCTCCCCACGTCTCTCTCCCTCCCTCCCCCTGTCTCTCTCCCTCCCTCCATCTCTCCCTCCGTCTCTCTTCCTCTCCCTCTCTCTCCCTTCCCCCATCTCTCCCACTCTGTCTCCCCCTCTTTTTCGGTCTCCCTGTCTTTCCATCTCATTCTCACAGTCTCTCTCACTCTTCCTCTCTTTCTCCCTCCGTTGTGTCATGTGTCAGGGTGTAGGTAGTTAGTTGGCCAACTGTCCCAAAGTTTAAACTGACCTTCACAACAGAAGACGTTTAACATTTAAGGTTTGTAAACTTGAAAAGGGGTACATGTTTTAAGAGCTTGGAGGTGATATAGTTTGCAGGTGAAAGCACTGGAGCCCTGTGACTGTTATGGATAGTGGTTGTCTTTGATTCATTATGATCGGTGTGATTACAGAAGGTTATCCATCACCACAGAACCACACTGTGAGGCCACTGCATTGATCGCTGGTTTTAAGTGTTGGCCTGATCTTCATATTGTTTAGGGGTTTGAGATGCAACAATGCGGCCAGAGACTCGATATCTGTTGGGATTGAACAGGTTATTTGCTGCTGAAATACAAGGTTGCACTACAGTTCTTGTATATGATTTTCTTGGCTACAGCATGACTCATCCAAGGTCCTCTTTTTCTCCAAAAACATTTTCAACTTTTTTTGAAAGGATAGATCGATGAATTAGCCAGGAGACAGATACGGGAAAGATACAGGCCCGGGATTCGATCCCAGACACGCAGAGAGGTGTGTGTACGTGTGCATGCTCAACACAGGTCCACTAATAATCAATATCTTCTATGATCTGTTTCAGTTCCTGATGACGTGTTTGCGCCTAACTATATCTGGAAGGGTTCATACAACTACAAAGGAAGAAAACAACCAATGAATCTGAGTATCACAAGCTTCAATGCCACCAGTGGAAGGGTGAATGTCACGCTGACCAACAGCAATATGGAACTGCTGCTTTCAGGTGCGCCTTCTGCCTCCCTCGGAACGTAGAGGAGACACTTGGGGCAACCAGCTGCTCCTCAAACACCTATGCACAAACAAAGATTAACACGAACGGAGATTAGCACCAACAAAGTTTGACACAAACAGAGATTAGCACAAACAAACATTAACACAAACAGAGATTCGCACACATAGATATTAGCACAAACAAAGATTTACACAGAGATTTGCACCAACAAAGATTAACACAAACAGAGATTAGCACAAACAAACATTAACACAAACAGAGATTCGCACACATAGATATTAGCACAAAGATTTACACGGAGATTAGCACACATAGATATTAGAACAAACATAGATTAGCACACATAGATATTAGCACAAACAGAGATTAGCACACATAGATATTAGCAGAAACAGAGATTAGCACACAAATATTAGCACAAACAGAGATGAGCACAAACAAAAATGAACACAGGGTTTAGCATCCATAGATATTAGAACAGACAGAGACTAACACAAACAGAGACCAACACGGACACCAACACAAACGGAGACCAACACAAACGGAGACCAACACAGAGATTGTCACCTACAGAGATTAACAGATTCACATGCGAATGCAGAGATGCGCTCACACCACACACACACACACACACACACACACACACACACACTCTTTGCCTAGCCCCACCTGAGAAAGCAACATTTCCACTTGAACAGAGTCAAGAGCTTGCATTTCAGACACACTGTCTCCCTCTCTCTCAATATGCAAATGACGACACATGAGTGTCTCTAAACAATACTGACATGGTTTGAGTGGTAGGACCTCAATGTCAGACGGTACCCATTTAGGACCACATCTACTTAGAGGGAATTTCAATTATGTTATTTATTTTGCTGTGTGGAGGGTATACGCTAACATTGAAATTGGCATTCATAGTCTGTCTGATCTGAGAACGTTTTTGAGGCGATGCGTTTGGATTTCGCAATGTGCAGTAATTTATTAGACCGCTACTATTGCCTCCCGATGATTCATTTATATTCATTTTTGTTGTATATTCAGGGTTGTTCTCAGCGTAGCCATTGCAAAATATAATGCTTATTCTGTCCCTGAACTTCATTCATGTAACCTAATGGACATATAATGTCCCTCAAACCCCGCCTTTCTCTTAAATTAATTATTAATCCCATCTGACAAATCCATGACGGATTTACCCTAATTATCTGGAGTCAAGTCCCCAACCCCCTTTCTCCTGCCTCCGACGTTTCTCCTGGCTGCCTTCAGCCAAAGCTGACAGATGATTTACATCATCTAATGAATCTTCCCCATTCAAATTGGACTTTGAATTGCCCAGCCGTTGCCAATTATGACATGGAAAGGTGAATGAAGCTATTCATTCACTCACTCATTGAGGAGAAATGGTCGTGTCTACGAGGTGTTGGAATTACAAAATAATCATCACACTGGGGAGGGAGAGGGGGCCATATTGTGTTGGAATAGCAGGGGATTAATAGTTTATTTTACATTTAGAGAGCGGGGGGGTTAATTGAATGTGGGTTATTCATAGTACCGTATACATCCGGCAGTTTGGAGCGACAGGCGGCACAGCCGGGACCCCTGATAGGCCGTAATATGGTGCTCCTTTTCTCTGGCTTTAATTGGCTGTTAGAAACAGGAAGTGCGGTTGATGAGTGCTCTGGTACAGTACATCTCCCCTTGGATGAGGAAAATGGCTCTCTGAGAGCTCATATCACATGCATTCGTTTTCCACACCGACAGACGGCACGACAGACAGTACGGTGAGATCTTCGCGGTGGGGTCGTTATGTCTAATTGGATCCGCCCCTGAGGTACTGCAAGACGCACCCACGTTGTGACCTCACGTGACCCCTCTTTGTCTCCCTGCGTCGGCTCTGTTGCAGGTATCTACAAGAGCCAGGAGGCGCGGTTGATGCTCCACTTATACAGCGTGAAGACGGCCAGCCACACCACACTGAGCCGGGTCAAAGAGGACCGCTGGTCCATGGATGGGTTTGTAAGTCCGGTGTTGTTTATTTGGCGTTGATGTTACCATTCGTTAACACTTGCTTAGGCAGTTCCTCCAGAAGGTCTTCGTCACATCTGACCTGTTCAACGCGATGTGCCGTTAACGCCTGTCTTGGTGTTTCCAACCCAAACACGATATCCCATTACAGAGGGCATTTCTTTTTTTAATAAAGTAATTCATTATAAACAGCTAAAATGTTTGGAGTCAATAAGTATACCACCTCTGTGTTATGGCCTAAATAAATTAATGCAATTGATTAGTTTGCATAGTGCAATAATAGTGGTTAATCATATTTTTTTGACAACGACACCGTCTCTGTACGCTACACATACAATTATTTGTAGGATCCCTTCGTGGGGCGGTTTTCAGTGCCTCGCTACGAAGGACTCCAACTGCCAGCTGGGCCAGCAGTCACAAAATGACACACTAAATATCCCTGTAAGCAGGGTGAAGTCATGAATTAGACTCTGATTGGTGCATCAATTCCCCCAGTCACTACAAAGATCCAGGCATACTTGGGGGCAGGAGGGAGGAAGCCGCGCAGAAATGTCACCCTGAGGTAGTTGTTTGAGGGTGTTACCTAGCAGGTCCTGAGTGATGTGGTACAGCCGTGTCATTGCAGCCAGGAGTTTAAATCCTGGTGGCGTCGGACCCGTAGTACCCCCTGGGTCTCACCGAGGTTACTGAATATGTCTCCACACCACCCGAGTAGATGGACATCAGGCCGGCCTGCCCTGAGCCCCTTTAAATCCCTGGACTGCACGCTTGGGCCTAAATTGTCTGACGATTCAAGACTGGCAGCTGGAATCGTCAGTTATCGTCTTGATCTGCAACCCAGCCAGGAGGACTTTGGACAGTGGCAGCAACAAGTCTTTAGAGCCTGGTACTCGGGAGGTTTGGGCCAAGACCTCATGTCCTCCTAAGTTTGAGCAGAGAAGGAGACAAGGAAAATTTAGAGAGTGCATTCCTTAGGTTTACAAGGATTTACAGTGGAGAATGCACATATGTACATATGCTCTGTATACTGTATGTACATATGCTCTGTATACTGTATGTACATATGCTCTGTATACTGTATGTACATATGCTCTGTATATACACTGTAATGGCTAACTGACTGACTGAATGGCTGACTCACTGACTGACTGCATTGACTGACTCAGTGTACTGACTGACTGCCTGGCCTGACTGACTGACTGACCGACTGACTGTCTGCCTGCCTGTATTCTTTCAGGTGTCTGCCGAACCTGACGGTGCCACCTATGTCTTTCAAGGCTTCATACAGGGTAAAGACTACGGCCAGTTCGGAGTGCAGAGGCTAGGTAAAACACCACCATGTTCACCGGGTTACTGGATGACAACTGTTTTGTCATGTTTCGTTACATGGAACGAAAACAGTACATAATGAATGTTTGGTAGAGGATTGTGTGTGAGAATGTTAATCCAGCCCCTGTCTCCTCTGTCACAGGTCTGAACATGTCGGAGAGTAATAACTCAACCAATCTGCCTCATGGGACGAACAGCAGCTCTGTGGCCATAGCAATCCTTGTGCCTTTTTTCGCCCTGATATTTGCAGGCTTCGGGTTTTATCTCTACAAACAGCGGTGAGTAAATACGTGGCATTCGCCAGGCCTCTGACCATGCCCAGAGGAAAGCCTGCCATGCTAGGACCTACCCGGGTCTAATAATGTCTTTATCCTTTCACAGGACTACTCCCAAAACCCAGGAAATCTTCTTAAATAGACTAAATCTTGATTTGAAAGGTCTCTTATTGCCTGTGTCTTAACCCTTCCTTTGTCCCCACACAGGACTACTCCCAAAACCCAGTACACTGGCTGCTCCGTCCATGAGAACAATAACGGCCAGGCGGCCTTCGAGAACCCCATGTACAACACCAACACCAAGTCTGTTGAGGGTAAAGCTGTCCGGTTTGACCCCAACCTGAACACTGTCTGCACAATGGTATAATGAAGTCCGCTTGGCGACTGCTAAAACGTCATTTTTTATTTTGTTTTAATTTTGTACCGAGGTGAAAAAGAAAAGGAAAAATGCTTTCACGAAACGAGCGGATTTCGTTGCGATCTAGACACGGCAATGTTGGCCATGTTGGAGACAGAGGAACAGGGAGTGGATCCTCTGGTACTTAAAGCACACTCTTCAGGAACCTTGACTGGCCATGTTGTGTGGGGAAACGCACCTGCTGCGACACCAGGCCAACATCACGTTTTGGAAGACTGAACTGACCACTGAGGAACATAAAAACCCAAACTGTGACACGTATGGGGAGTGGCGTGGAGTTCTTCCGCTACCTTATTATATTGCACTCTGCGAGTGCTGTTTCTTCTTCATCACAGTGGATTGGGTCTTTTTTATCAAGTGAAAAGGATCTGTAAATCTTCTTGCAAATATACGAGGAGCATTCACCACCTATATTTTTGTGCTATATATTGTCATGTGGGAGGGGCCAAAGGGAGAGAGATTATATGGAGTTTATAGAAAAGAGAAGAAAAAAGATATTTCAAAATATGCTGTTCACATCGACGAACGCAAGTATTTTTTTGGTTAATTTTTAAAGGGTTAAACCGTAACTTCCTCTCCTAGCTTCACTCCCACATTTGTTTTTGTTTTTCTCCACTGAGGCAATCAAAAGTGTTTAAAGTGCTGTTGTTATCTGTGAGGTGTGAATAGAAGGGTTTTCTGGAACATTCAACTCATTTTGGATCATACTTTCTTATTAGCTTTTCAGACATCTTCGTTCTGACCCAAATAACAAATGTCAGTATTGAGATCTTAAAGTCTGCAAAGCAAAATGTATTTTAGATTAGTGTCATTTAATTTGTACTAAATGTGGAATTGTTATAACTCTAAAGACAATATCAGTACTCCTTCCGGACATTTTGAAGACAAGGGGGACAACATCATGGAACAACATTGATTCAGTGCGGACCAAAGAGGGGAGCAGAACCTATCAACCTAGCGGGTCCACCGATCATCCTTACTGCATTCTTCCCCTCATCTGTCTGTAGCAGCAGGCTGATGGAAACTGCATTGAAATAATGTGCAAAGTGACCCCTTTTTTTCTCCATGGTCAAACACCTCTGATGATGTAATTTGCACAACGGATACATTTTTCAACACAAGAGGAAATGAATTGCCCCCTGTACCAAATCAATGCCGGCCCGGCGACGCCCATTGGACCTGAATCAGTCCTGGTTGGTCTCTGTGACCACAGGTCTCCAGGTCTCCAAGCTGTGATTCATTACAGTGCCTTTATGATAAACTAGTACCCCTATAATGACCTCATCACACAATGATATGGAAAGGGATCAATGGGCCCTGACAGTGATTCCACTGGCCCCATTCTCACCTGTATGATAGTCACCAATGGCAGATTAGATCACAGTCTGTCTGTAGACTGTATGATACTCACCAATGGCAGATTAGATCACAGTCTGTCTGTAGACCGTATGATACTCACCAATGGCAGATTAGATCACAGTCTGTCTGTAGACCGTATGATACTCACCAATGGCAGATTTGATCACAGTCCATCTGTAGACCGTATGATAGTCATCATTGGCAGATTTGATCACAGTCTATCTGTAGACCGTATGATAGTCACCAATGGCAGACTAGATCACAGTCTATTTGTAGACTGTTTGATTGTCACCAATGGCAGATTAGATCACAGTCTATCTGTACACCATGTGATAGTCACCCATGGCAAACTAGATCACAGTCTATCTGTAGACTGTTTGATTGTTAACAATGGCAGATTAGATCACAGTCAATCTGTAGACCGTATGATACTCACCAATGGTATATTAGATCACAGTCTATCTGTAGACGGTAGACTTTATGATACTCTATACTGACAGTTATATCACCATGCCAACCGCAAACCAATGATTTCGATCTGTCCAGAACGTGTGTTCTATTTTGTTTTATCTAGCATTTTTACTCGTCCACACAACATTTCCATTGTGACTTTTTGTTGTATTGCACTTTTTTATGTTACAATTTTGTTTTCAGTTTTTGTATTATTCAGTATCCAAGTGGCTCATTTTTACACAGTGCCTACCAAAAAATCATGTGACCCAGATCAGCTGCTCGTTCCTCCCTCTCCTCTTCAACTATTCCTGTTCCTTCTCTTTCTAATCTTGCGGCCTCATTCTCCCCCTCTTTCACGTCACCGGACTTCATGTGTTGCTGAAAGTGTCTACACAATCTAGCGGCACACCACAGCTCCTTTCCACTTTCCATCAGGTGCCATGTTTTTTAAACCTTTCAATCTATTTTCCCACTTAGCTTTTCCTATAAAAATGACTGCAATAAAGAACCCATACAATTCTAAGAATGGACTCTTTCAAATTGAAGCCGAAATACTATTTGCAGTACAGTACAGCTGTGTACTCCTATGTTAAATGCATTGAAAATATATTAAAAAAAAGAAAAAGATGATAAAAAAGTTTTTTTTAAAGAAATATATTTTTATGAACAAATTATTTGTAAAATGTATGAATCTATTATGTACATTTTCAATGCAATGTAAGATTAAAAAAGGCTAATTGCTTTTGTAAAGTTTTGCCTCTTCATTCCAGATCTATTTTGTATATTTTGTATTCTCTAGTAAATAAATTTGTATAGACCATCAGGGAATTCTGGCTACAGTAGTCTTAGCATGGATTGGCTTCCACAACAGATAGAGCACATGAACCAACACAATACATTATATCATACAATCTTGCTGCCCAGACTGAGTCAGAAATAGCCTTAAGCCACTGAAAAAATATCACAACTGTTGCACTAATTCCCCTGTCCAATGGAATCATTGTGTCTATGTTGGATGGACAGCCAAGGCCTGTCATCGTTGGATTCATCGGAGGCTGTATGGGGGAAATAAAGCCCCAGGAATCCCTTCTGGGTGCCTATTGTTTTTTTTTATTCTTTGACACCGCCTTAATGAGCATGGCACGGTCGTGAGTAGTAAAGCGTAACAGAGGACTCTGCCCATGACAGCAAGGATTGATCCATCATTCATTTGACACAATTTCTCATACACTTTCTTGCTTTCTCTTCTTTCCTTCTCTCTCTGTTCTTATTACTAATCTCACTATCTCTTCCTTGTGTTTGCTAGTAGTTTAGGCTGGATTGGCTGATGGTCTATATACACCCACCGTGAATAGGCATGTCAAACCCAGTGACTGAAACGAAGGACTATTAACTATCCACTTATAGTGACCTAATGTGACTGTATGTCAGTCACAAGCTCTATGCACACCACACTGACTAGAACTATTTACAATTTACGCCAAGACCTTTCAAGTGGATATTGACAGTAGCATATTTATTTATTTTTTTGCTATAGCAATTCGATGTCAAGCTACATGTAATTGTATTTTCCTGTTCTCAGATCCTAGATAAATAGCAGAGTAAAGGAGAGCTGTGTCCTGATGTGCATTTTAGAAAAGAACCAATTAAACTGTTACTTTTTATCCCGTCCCCAATTTCGTCAATCCAGTCTACCGGGCTGACTCAACGCAACAACTTAGAAAGGAATCAGGACAGTTGAAGATCACTGCATGCCTTCCTCCTAAATTCGTACCAAACCTTTCTGCTTTTTTCCCCAATGTTCACTCAGCTGACAATCTCAGTTAGCTTTGCAGGACCCCCGAGCTGCCTAAAGGGGTCACTAGAGCATGAAGATACCAGGGAATCCCTACTGACAATGCCTCCCCCCAGAGGTGCCCTAGCCCATTCAAGAAAGGAACCTGTGGTGATACTTATAATACTATATTTCATGATGTTTAACCCACATATTACACTGAAATATACCATTCCTGTGTGAAGCAACAAAGCATATGATATCAATCGGCGCATTAGTTGACGCCAATGCTTTTGCTGATAATGAACATGACAGCATCACTGCACCACACTGGAATGTAGAACTTATTAAGGAATTCATCGGAAGTCATGGAAGTAGTGGAGTTGTGGAAATATCAGCCCTTGGAAGGAAAGATGAAAGGGGCGGGAGAAAGGAGATGAAACGAACCCTGAGGTGCCCTGCCAGCACTGAGAGGTTGAAAAGAGACGTCAGACTCCAGCTACAGCAGTCTGCCAGACCCTCTACATTATGGATGAGTAAATAAGAGAGAGAGAGACAGGGAGTGACCGAGATAGTTGGAGACAGAGATAGATTAGATAGATTAGATAGATAGATAGATAGATAGATAGATAGATAGATAGATAGATAGATAGATAGATAGATAGATAGATAGATGATAGATAGATAGATAGATAGATAGATAGATAGATAGATAGATAGATAGATAGATAGATAGATAGATAGATAGATAGATAGATAGATAGACCAAGATAGATGGAGAGAGACATATGGATGGAGAGAGAGAGACAGACATCTTGTCTATTCTGAATACAGGAAGTGACAAATGTGTACAATATGGGTGATCATACACACACAGAGACGTACTCAGGGTTCTGATTTCATGAACAGGATTCCGAGCAGTGAATGAAGGGGCACTAATAGAGCTAGTTGGTTGTCAGACACCATGAGCACAGGGGAAATTATTGACCAGAGGGAAAAAACAGGGTATTGAGTGTTACTCGGTCAGGTATAGGCCATCTGAAATTTACACACTTACGCTATACACACTTCACGCTGGCAGGAAATAGGAGTCGTCACATCCAGATGGGTGTTGGCAACCTTGATGAGGTGTATAGCACCCGTTAGCATTGCAGGCCAAACTTGAACTCGGCAGAAGGTAGTCTGTGTTCTATAACATGACTTAGAATGTGGAAAATCACTTATATCACGTTGCATTTTAAATACAGAGTACTCCAAGTGGTACAGCTGGAGTAATCATGTCAAAATGAATCTTTGGAAATCTTCACACGATCACGTTTTTTCAATTCTGTGACTTCAGTGCGTTACGTGTCACATTTCTGCCGCAACAACGCCAACTTCAGTCCCCCCCAATTTCTTAATGTCCAATTCTCAATCATGGTCTTGCCTCATTGTCACAAATCCACAGCAGGACAGGGAAAGTTGAAGATCGAGACATGACCTCTGATGCTTTTCTTGCCAAGTCAATAGGCTTCTTATGACACTGCTCACTCAACCAGGACGTAAAGTTCTCAAGCACCTAACCTATTACAAAATGTTGCCGGAGTGTGACGAGACAGGGCAACCCTGTCCGACATAGACCCCTCAACATTCATACAACATGCTGGTTTTCCATGAGTACATGCTTAAACTGTCCGGCATATTATAGGCACTTGGTTTGCGCTCAGACGCGAGAGCAATTAGCACCTCGCCAAACGCTCCATTGTGCCTCAGGCTTGAAGCCATTCAACAGATGTGTGTGGGAACAGGATAAATATTGAAAATAAAGACACTCCATAAACATTACCATGGCAACATTGAATGAATCCAAGCTTTCGGATACATTCAAGACTTGTTACATCAGTGCCTTAATAATACACTTTCTGCTACAGACTCTCAGACATTAAATACATGACACAAAATTAAGTACTTGCATCAAATTACAAATGTCCTTTGCAAACAAAATATGTATTTTCTGCCAACAGTTTTTCAGTTCGGACCCACGTTAACACTTTTTTGTAACGTGAATTCTGCTCAGACAAAAGTGCTGAAGCAATAGAGAAAAACTGTAACGGCACTGCCCAGGCTGGAACGGATGTTATGATAGCACTCAGGGCCGTAGCTAACGCGGGAAAGGTGAGTATGATTCACGGGTCCCTGGCTTACAGGGCCCACTGATCATAATCCCTTCAATGTAGACTATAAGCAAGGGGGCCCTGGAGTCCTTGGTGACAGCATCAATGGCATGGATACACATGTGGTCTCCATGGTTGGTAGTAGTGTAAAATGCTTTTTGGGGCTGGTTTTAGCAAAAGCAAGCATGTTTTGGCAGCCTTTGTCAGGAAGTAACTGAAGTGAAGGGTATACTGCGCACATGAAGAAGCCAAATGCCACTATACTCCCTATGAAGTGCACTATTGGGTGATGCGTCAGTGCAATATGTAGGAATTAGGGTTCAGTGGGATGCACCCTTGATGTCATAAGCACAACAAATCTTCAAAAGGAAGTAGTCGTGTTGAAGTAAAACAGTCAATGTTGTAAATTAGAAGTGTTGAAATTCCAATCTAATCACAGACATTACGATTTCTGAGTCGAAGGTTGAGGGTTGTCCATTTGCACAACCTTCCAAGCAGTCTCCAGGATCAAACATTGAAGTAATCGTCTTGTTTTTCCACCATGCTCTTCCATCTGACGCCCAAAGTCTTTGATGTGGCTCCCGAATAGAAGACAGGATTTTTTTTTTTTGTTCTTTTTATCAAATGGCACTAGAATGGCTTGGTCATCGGAAGGAATGATGGCAGAGAAGGGAGAGAAGGGGGAAAAAGTATTGACCCAATAGAAATAACATAGGCGATGGTAATGAGAAAAAAAGTGGAGGAGAAGACAAATAGACGGAACAATTCATCTTCACTCAGCGTGAATGAGTGTACGTGGCAGAGCAATGTAATAGTAATGTCTGCCATGGGTAGTTGGTGTAAAGTCTGATGTATTGGGACCAGAGATGGATAGCTAGCCAAGCATTCATGTGCGCGGTCCCCCTCTATCCACGGCTCTTAAAACACCAGGTAAATCAAGAAGGTAGACAAGTGTGTAGTTGGGAGACACATTCTGATGGCAAGACGATAATTTAAACAGGAGTTAATAAACATGGAAGATCAATACGCTTCACTGTTGTTATCTGTTTTCATTCAATCATCATTAGCCATATCATCTGTCTTGATTATGGGTATTTTTTCTTCTAGAAATACAACAGATACTCCCAGGTGGCGCAGGGATCTAAGGCTCTAGCACCAAGCTGACCACCGCAGACTTGGTTCAAGCCTTGGCTGAATGAATCACCCAGGGTGAGAGGAGGCACTGTCAGAAGGGATTTTCTGAATACTAATGAAGAAATCTTGCTATAATCGTCAACAGCCCCGAATCGGAGTGGGCAAGGGAGAAAAAGTGGCATAAACATTTTTTTTTATGTGTAAAGAAATACAGCTGAGATCACTGTTTTTATAATTTTTCACCAGCCATTCCTTTTGCGTCCAAACCAGACATCGGTCTCCCCTCGACGTGGCTCCAGCCCCGTATCTTCCGTACTGTTTTGTTTATCTTCCCCTGAAAATACAGATTGCAAATCCACTCATGATTACACAGGAGAAGTAGCTACAGATGTCTCCACAGTTCCTCTCAGCTCGGGCATCTGCTATGTGCTCCGGCCTTGATGAGATTCCCACCAGCCGCGTGGAGACACCGTCTCGTTTCAACTTCAGCACTGACGACAGCACTATTTGAGAGAGAGGGGGAGAGGGAGGCAGACCAGGGGAAAGTAAGCACACACCTTGGCTTATAGGGGAGGGGAAGCGAGCATCCGTGAAGGCAAAGGGCAATCTAAACGACAGCGCTTTGTAGGGAAGAGTTCAATAGATTAAGAAGAAAAAAAAGAAGATGAGGAGGATCTGCTGCTTTGAAGTTTCCCTTCCATTGTTCTTCCTCGGTCAAGGTCACCTTACTTTACGCATTGTGGAGCCCAAGTGTCTCCTGTCTCCGGGACGTGATGGATGCTTCATTCTGGTCAGACATTGTGGGCGCCATATGAGAATGAATGCTTGCCAGATTCCTCCGCTGAAGCCTGCCCTCCTCATGTGAGAGTTATGACGCCATTCAATTAAAAGAAAAGCAATTCGGTTGTCAGCGAGATGTAATGGAAATTCATGTGTTCCCCAACATTGAAGCCCCCACACCACCACCGCCACCACACCCTAAAGGTAATATGATGAAAATGGACGTGCCCACACATTACACCCTTTACATTAAACCCCCTGAGAGAAGGCGCTAATGTCATTAAGCACAAAGGACAATGGAAGGGCGCCAATCGGTTTTTATCGAGCTTATGGCAGCGGATGGAAGGGTGGGTGAAGAGGGGTGGTGCTCCTTTAGAGGTCTATGACTAGGGTGAAGCCTGTGTGTGGACATGAAGCGATGTGCAGTTGTGTTTGTGTGTGTGGCAACTCAATATTTATCTGTGTAAAAAAAAAATATATATATTTATATTTTCATGACAACTTTCAGTTCAATTTGCTGTAATTGCACACTGTGTAATAACGATCCAGCCATATCTGTCTCTTCCACATCTCCAAGTCTGCTATCTGCTCAGAGGCAATCATTTGCTGTCAGAGAAATAGGTCTGCTTTATATTTTGCAAAAGGACAGACCGATTTGTCATATGTGGGAACTGATGGCAAATAGAGATGGTGTGTCAACTGCATGCCTTCTTTGGTCGACGCCGTCCCCCTGAACCAAATGGGGGAGCGGATTGTGGATCGGACTGTGTGCGTGCGTACGTAAGTCCCAATTGGGACTACATTTGGGTGAATGTTGCATCTTGTCATAGAGATCTGGCATTTACAATATTACATTGGGGCCAGATGGTGGCCCAAGCAACTGAAATTGAAAGGTTGAACTAAAAGGTTGCGCCCCTCACCTTGTTTGACCTGAAGTCGTGATATTTGGTACATAATGCCTGAGTCATTGAGCAATGGTTCCACAACCCTCGAATGTCATTTTTTGTTTTATTTTTAATCCTTTCTTTCTATCATCTTTGTGATATCTGCCTCACTGCGTCATATTTGGTACAAACACGTGTCCCTTTACTCTACATTGCCATGGAAGCCTCACAATTACCTTATTCCAAGAAAGTATGGAAATGTGAAAATGACCACACATATGTGATAACTTTTCAAAAAATATTACCAAGATTGTCATGTTGTCATTGTGTGTCAAAAATCATAAATTTAATGCGGTTGCATTTCCTGCGGTTCATGTTGTCATTGTGTGTCAAAAAATATTTCATGCAGTTGATATGCTTTCAGTTCCACCTAAAACAGTCTGGGTTTTGAATCAAACAGAACAAGTGGATCATCTCTCCCGCTCCTCTGTTCTCATTCTCCTAGATCCATCCACTACCTTTGACACTGAACCATGAGATTACATTCTTCACCCTCTCTAGTCTGGGCATCTCAGCACACTCTTGGATTGCATCCTACCAGGGGACATCTAGAGGATCAGTGTCTGCCCCAGAGCCACTTACTACTGGTGTTCCCCAGGGCTCGGTTCTAAGCCTTCTTCTCTTTATTCATTTGGTCATTTGGCTCTGTCATGTCCTTACACGGTCTCTCATATCATTGCTATGTGGATGACACTCAACTACTGATACCGTAACGTTGAATGAAAAGTGGCTACTGAGAGAGGTGAACCCCATTGTGATCCTCAAGGTTTCTTATAATTAGAGGGTAAGAACGGCTGAGTGTGACAATAGAATAACATTTTAACTATACTATTTATATCTCTTGATGCGTTTGACTATGTTTCAGTGATGCAACTGGGCCCACGTGTTCAGGGATATGACTCTCAATAGCCCACATAATATTTCAGACACCACTGGCTCAGCCTTGACAAAACTGTGAGGAATTATGTGAGTATGACATTTACACAACTACACTGATTGTCCAGGGGCGGGGGGGGTGCACTGTTGCTTTGTTTGTTTCCCTTTCAGGTTAAGTGCCTTTAAGAAGGCATTACATTCTCTCCCAAGGGTGTTTGTTCATTCAGGAAGAATCCTCCTGCTTCTGCTCTTGGCCTCCAAATGAGTGTTTTTAAACAGAAAATCAATAAAGTGGGCACAATGTGGTCTTCATTCCTACCCTGCTCTCCTTTTTCCATCCTCACTTATCCATTGCGACTCTATCTTTCTCTACTCCATCTTTTCAGTGTGGCCATTTTTCTCTGAAACTGCCATGCTGTTTCCACACAAACGAGCCAAAAACCTTTATGGGGCATGCTGCAGCATAAAGAAACAAATACAAACACACACACAAACACACACAAGAACATGCACACAAACGTACACGAACAAACACACACAAGCGTACACGTATCCACAAACATACGCACACAGAAACACATACAAGCAGTATTTTTGTTTCATGATGACAGCAGTAAAACCTTTAAGTGAAGCACACCTTTTCACCTGCTGAATAATGATAGAGCTGAAAGATTGTCTGACAATGACAATGAAAATTATAGAAGACTAAGTCTGGATACTTAGATCTCACGGCTAGACAGGGGACTCAAACTGACCATTCACCACACCTCTCATGCAGCTCACGACTTATTTCTTAGCAATGTCAACCCGCCTGGCTCCTTGTAAGGATACAAAACATTTTGGGTAGTTTTTGAATTTCGTATCATTTTCTTTCTATCGTTTTGATGTTACTCTTTTCCTACACAAAAACTCTCGTTTAGGTTCCACCTTCCAAAGACAGATGTGGATTACTAATGCTAATTCTTGAACTAGTGATGGGACTGTTCAGTTAATATCAACACTTAGCAAAGAAATAACTAAAAAATAGGCCACTGAAATTCAGTTTAAGTAGCTACTGTTAGCATGTTTATCTAGCTAATGTAAGTTATGTGATCAGTGGGCACCATTTCTGTTAAGAGACATGCTATTCCCTTGGCTAACAACTTACCTGTCAAGAGATGCAACTAAATGGTTAAACCATGCTGACATGTTGAACATTTCTGACATGCCATTTGAAAATTTCAGTGAATCTGTGTTGGATTCTAGACTTTGTTAATATTTGGTAATGCACACATTTGACATCAAATAGGCTATTCGTCTCTTATCAGCAAGCTATCATCCTGCCATATCTGATATCCTGTTGGATCTAAGCAAAGCTTGCTCTAATTTATCTGGTGTTCCGTAGGATCAGAATACACTTTCAGTAAATTTACAAATACCCAGAATTTCTGCTTTTGTTAGACAACATATAGGGGCATAATACACAAAATATACACACAGTTTTTATAATTATATACAATGGGTGTTGAGCAAATAAGATAATGCGATATGAGTGGTTATGTTGCTGTACACATTTACAAATTCACAGAATATATGTGTCAGTCTAGATGCAGGGAGATCTTTTGGGTGAAGTATAGTAGAGCTGTTTAGTTAACAGTTATGTTTGGAGGTGAGTTGATGTGGTGATCAGTCTTGTTGATCTCTGTGGGACAGAAGGCTGATTGCACAGTCACAACACAGGGACAAAAAAACTATTTAGGTGGCAGCCGCTATGCTTAAATATCGTAATGCTTGCTCTTTGGTGTTTTAGGCTAGGTGTCTATACAAGCACTTTGTGACAACTGCTGACATAAAAAAGCTCTATAAAATAAATGTAATTGACTCTTTGAGCTAGCAACTAACTATCATTATTTAAATTGCAGCTGTGAAATCCACCATTGACATCAGACAAATAAGCTTGTGTAATATGGATAAGTTAAAGATTCATAATGTGATCGTTTGCTCGTCGCAAAAGACCCAGTAAGCATCTTTAAGCATTTAACAGTTTGAATCAACATTTATAACAAACCCAGCCCTGAAATAAAATATATGCATCATTTTTACAGATATGCCTCTTCAAGCAATTAAGGGAAACGTCATAGCTGGAGTGTCTGATAAATGGTGTCAACAGAGTATGCAGAAGTGGTTCATGAGGAATGGTGGGAGGATCATGAACAGTGGTGGGAGGATCATGAACAGATCATGAGCAATGATGGGAGGACCATGAGTAGTGGTGGGAGAGTCATGAACAGATCATGACCAATGATGTTTAATTAACTCTTTGCTGCTTCCTACTTTCTTGTAGCATTTGAGTTTAACCTGTTAGACAGGTCAGGTTTAGGTTATGGTTAGTAGAGAGAGGGTAAGGCTTAGATAAAATGCTAAATGGAAGAAGTTATCAAAACAATCTGGAGTGGCAAACAACTATATCAAATTAGCCTGCTCTTGATCCTTCCAGTTCTTGCACACACAGCTCTTGTGCCACCCATGCCTCTCCACTCTCTCCCACACCTATATTCAGACAGCTATGCAGATTTACAATGACTCACTCAAGGCCAATTATATCATACTTTCACTAAATGGTGCATTCCAGTATTTTTGGCCACTGTTTGTAAAAGTGGTGCTGTCAAGACAAAAATTGTGTACAATGTAATGCATGGGCTGATATGTGCCCTGGGTCATCAAAATCACTCGCTTTCTAAAGTGGAATTGCATAACTGTGCTATGAGTAATTCTATAGGTCTAAGCAAACATAAACAACATATTAAAATCCAGCAAAAATTAGTTTTCAACCGTTATTTGCAAAATTCCCAGACTGCCTCTTTAAATTATAACTAATTTAAATATGCAGTCTTGAAATTATTACTAAGGGAAGTCATTTTACAATCGCAACACCTCCTTTCAGATAAAAAAAAGATTTCTAATGCTTTTTTGCGCGTTTGGCAAACTATAAGCAGCAGTGCTTCCTGTCACATCTTCGCCGTATTAAATTAGTTTTTCACATTGGTGTTACATCAGCAGCAACACTTAGTGTGTGCTACAAACACACAATGCATTACACATACTTTCGCTGAAATATCGTACAGCAAAAAAAGAAAATATATTGTTCTATTTTGGACGTTGACCTGGTGCTGACAGTATTTACAGTTCAGCCAAAAAACGAAAATTATAATCGACTGTCGGCTATAATTAACGGAGCGGGGAGGACACCTAGTGGCTATTCTTTCAGCTGGTATGCAAATTGTAGAATTTGCGCAGCCGCAGTTCGATATCTCCATAAACATTCTAACCAGGAAATGCATCACGGAAGTTAGGTAACTGACAGATCAACGCCTTTCGCTAAAATAGCCATGTTATTGTTTCTTGAAGCAAAGTGACATCCAGAATTCAATGGAATATATAATGCACAAAAATGTACATAAAGACATTACATTTGACAGGTTAAAGAGATGAGGAAATGTATACTGACTGGTCAACGATTGCTAGCTATGGTTAGCCTAGCACCTACAGACAGCTGTCATCGCACAAGGTCCCGTCGCAAGCCATGCTAACGTTACAGCATGAGCAGTTCATCAGCCGACGTTAATCTTTAGGTAAATTATCTTTCGGTTTCGCGTGTGGCAGAGAACGAAAGCATCGCTACAGAGTCTGCCTGGCACATTGCGTATTTGACGCGGACTACTGTACCTAGACGGAACCGGCAGCATGTTTCAGAAGACTTCTTTCACGACGCTCATAGTCGGGGTGTTCGTGGTGTATGTCTTGCACACTTGCTGGGTGATGTATGGCATCGTTTACACCAAGCCTTGTGAGAACCCGAAATTCGAAAACTGCATCAAACCATATTTGGCAGGAAAACCACGACTACAGGTTGGTATGCCATCATTGCAATCTAGCTCCATGGAATGCAAGTCTTGACGTTCAACCAGCTGCTTAGCAATTTCTGTATTTTTGTTAGTTGGTTTGTGAACATTTGTAATGCTGTGGTGTGTTCTTCATACCCAGCTGAGTATCTATACCGCCTTGCGACCAAACGCTGATGGTGGACACACGCTCATTTACAAGGAGGAGGACTTCGATGTGGATTCCAAGTTTGAAAGGTTAAACTTCTATCTGGAAAGATATGACTGTATATGCAGTCAGTCAGTTGGAATTATCACGATAATCATCTGTGGAAACGTTTTGGTAGACAGTATAATGTCGGGGTATTTTTTAGGTACCCATTTAGAGGCCAAAGTGGACTTCCTGTTAGCAGGTCAATCCGGTCCAAATGGGCGATTTTCCCAAATTCGTAGTTAATGATCAACATTGAACAGACTACAGGGACCTGTTCAGCCTGCAAAATGGTAGTTACAGCTCCCTATTTCATTTGTCTGTTTTCTTTTCCTTAAAGGACAGTAAATGTGTCCATCCCGAAGAAGACCCGGAACAACGGGACTCTGTATGCCTTGGCGTTTGTGCACCAGGCCGGAGTAACCCCGTGGCAGGACCAGAAGCAGGTTCACCTGGTAGCCCAGCTTACCACCTACATGATCCCCAAACCTGCGGAGGTCAGCCTGATCTCCGGGGAGGAAACGCCACAGGTCAGACTGCAATTACACCACACAGCACTTGTTCCAAATGTCACGCTGTTTCTTTTCAGTGCACTACTAAAGGTTCTGGTTAGAAGCAATGATCTATAAGGTGAAGTTGGTGCTACTTAAAACACAGACAACGCGTAACAGATACATGGGAAAGCTCCAAAGATCTCTATTTGAAAAACGAGCTGGCAGGTACCGAAAGGTTGCCAGGTCATATCCCCTTGTCAGCAAAGTGAAAAATCTGTAGTTTGTCCCTGAACATGTCAGTTGGGTGTCTGCCATGGAATCATCAATTTTGAATCACCCCTGTATAGCTTTTTATTTTTCGTGCGGTCTGTTGCATTTCAAGTGTTTGCTCCATGTTGACTGTACTGTTTTGGTCAGTGCCCTTATTGTTCTTTCTGCGTGGTGGGTGTGGTGATTGTGCCCAGAACAGCCGGGGCAGCAGAAACACAGGGCTGAAGGGGGGGACACTGCTGTGGAAAGACCTGTGTCTCACTGGCGCTCCCGTCTCACGCTCAATGTTGTGTCAGAGGAATTTGTTTTTGACAAGGACTTCCTGCCTAGTGACGTACACCGCTTCTTGAGAATGTAATAGCACACACACACAGCACTTAGCACTCATGATGCAATGTAAAATTGACATGTATGCTACACAAAGAGCTAGACAGTGAAGAGCTTATATTCAGTCATTGATGTATTTCCCTTTGATTGTTGAACTGTTCCAGATTTCAGAATGGGAAAAAGATGATGTATCTTCCACTGCTGTTCGTGGACGAGCTGAGCAACCGAGTCAAGGACTTGGTTGAGATCAACAACACCAGAACTGAACTCCCTCTCACCATCTCCTATGACACCATTTCCCTCGGAAAACTTCGCTTCTGGATTCACATGCAAGATGCCGTTTACTCGCTTCAACAGTTTGGTGAGTAGTTACATGAAAATATATATCAACAGCATATATAGGGCAAAAAAAATAGTGAACTGCAAAATTATTCATCAGCTTCTAGAGAGGTGATTACTTTGATCAGTTGAATGAACTTTAGTTTACATGAGTTTGTTATTGATTTGTTTTGTTTGTTGTGATCTTCAGGCTTTACGGAGAAAGATGCTGATGAAATCAAGGGCATATTTGTGGACACCAACCTTTACTTCTTAGCCTTAACCTTCTTTGTAGCTGCATTCCACGTAAGAGTGTGAAATGTTACTATTGCATATATGTATGTATGAAGTGCAAAAAAGTTCATTTAAGAATTTTCTTTTGCAGCTTCTCTTTGATTTCCTGGCCTTCAAAAATGACATCAGCTTCTGGAAGCAGAAGAAAAGCATGATGGGAATGTCCAGCAAAGCAGGTGTGTTGGATGCTGTTGGGCAGGGATCATTTACATTCTGATTCAGGAAGTTATTTGGATAAAACTGACACTTAGTGCTTTCCTTTTCAGTTTGTTTAGAAATTATTTCAAACACGCGTCATTTCTAAAAAATTATTGAATTATAATTTTCCTTTGTTGTTTTACTATTGTAGCGAGTACCTTTGGTGCTGATTAAGATTGTAAATCAGGAACACACACACAAACATGCATGCCCACACACAAAAGAGTAGTTGAAATACAATTTCGCTGAATTTCCGCAATGTCAGTTGTGGTTAAATAAGATGTGCATGAACATTTGGCTTACAGCCTTTAAACACAACATTGAAAGTGCACTGATATGGTTTTGATTCTATAAATGCTTTTTATGGAACAAGGGAGTACAGCAAGACAAAGGTTAGGGTTATGTTTGCATAATGTCGGGAATTTCTTTATCGTACAAATTTGCCTATCCTCCCTTTGGCTGTAAAGCCAATGTGTGTGTATGAAACTGATCCGCATATGTAACCAATGACGACGGTTGTTTTTTCATCTGGTTTGTGTTTATTTCAGTGCTGTGGAGATGCTTTAGCACCATTGTGATTTTCATGTACCTGTTTGACGAGCAGACCAGCCTGCTGGTCCTGATTCCTGCTGGGATTGGCTCCCTGATCGAGGTACGCCCGCCCACCCCCCCCGACTCCTCAATGGCTCCCCTTCTCCGATGTGGTGCACTAATTCTGACCAGGGCCGCTAGGGTGGAATTAACTTCCTTTCTCTCAAAAGTGTGTTCCCCTTGCTCATGCCTACGCCTCTCCAGTGCTTTGTGGCAAGCAGTGAATGGTTAACATCCCAGGTTTTAGATCCTCCTCTAACTTGTTTATATCTACAGGTGTGGAAGGTGAAGAAAGCCTTCAAGATACAGATTTTCTGGAAAGGTGTCCGACCAACGTTCATAGTAAGTATGGATTGTTTAGTCAATCTGTTTTTTTTGTGTTTGTCTTTATTTTAGTGTTGTATTCATGTTTGCTGTTTGTCTTCCCACAGTTTGGGAAATCTGACGAATCAGAGAAGAGGACCGAAGCATATGATACTCTGGTGAGACTTGACACTCATTTTGTACATGAAAAAACACCAAACACTCTTCTCCCTTAATTTTGTGTAGAATTGAATTGTCAGATTTTGTATGTTCCTTACAACATTCTTCTCTTCAAAAGGCAATGAAATACCTGTCATATGTCCTCTACCCTCTGTGTGTTGGGGGAGCGGTTTATGCCTTAGTGTTTTTGAGATACAAAAGGTAAGCATTTGTCTTTGCTTTTCTGAATATTAATTGCACTTTAGTGTACTTTATGAAACGGTAACAAACTAACTGCAGTAGTTATACATACATGGGGATGTTTCTTTCTGGATTGAAAAAAGAAGCCTTTGATTTGCCCTGATTTCAGGTATAATCACGGTTGACTATGCTTTCTCCAGAAAATAATACAATAGTCGGGTGTTGGGTGTTCCATGACGTCTTTGCAGAATTTTCCACAGTGTTACATTATTTCTCAGAAAATCCTTACTACCCTGAGTTGGTATTCCCTGGCTGAACGTTAATATACAGAATGCCCCTTTGTGTTTACTGGTTTCTGTATAAATATGACAACATTCACAGGTAGCTGGTTACTGTAGCAAGTAGCAGCTGGCTGGATACAGTAGTTACCTTGGTAACCAAACATACTTTCTAGTTTAGCTATTGTCCTGTTATAAACATTGAAGTCAATTGCTGGACATCTTTTTACGTTTGACTGTTGCTTTCAAAAGCTAATTATAGCCATTGACTTGTAGTGTGCAGATATATAATGTTATAATGTTTCATGTGCTAGAGCGCAAATCGGAAACATAAATTCAACAGTGCCATGTTTTTTGCTTTTATGATGTATGTGTTGTTGGGTTTCTGTTTGTAGTTGGTACTCCTGGCTCATCAACAGTTTAGTGAATGGTAAGTTCATTGAGATCCAGAAACCAGCATGACACTCCTTGAATCTGTGATTGGTGCCTACTGTACATTTTAGTTTTGTAAATTCGTTTTGAGATCATAAATGATCTGTTCATTTGAGTGGGCTTAAATTTTTTCTGCTCGTTCCATCAGCTCTTTACCAATACAGTTGTGGGTTTATTGTTTGAACTACAGATTGTCTCTTTTAATGTATTTTGAAAAGCTAGATTTCCTTTTGGTATACTAACGGCTCATCCTTCAATAGGAGTATACGCGTTTGGATTCCTCTTCATGCTACCTCAGCTATTTGTTAACTACAAGGTCAGTTGTGCTATTCTGAGTGCAGATGTCTTATGTGCACTGTATTGTTGATGAGGTTTAGGAAGAGATGCTTGTGTCCATGTCAATAATTCTCCTGTTTCAACAGTTTAAATCAGTGGCACATCTACCCTGGAAAGCATTCATGTATAAAGTGAGTGGATGGTATTAGTTCTTTTATTTAAAGATTGTCACGTTTTACACTATTAAGATGTAAGCTGTTTTGGAAGTCATGTTATCACTGAAATAAAATTAATTAGCTATGGTTACTGTGTTACATGTGTGGTAATCATCACAACAAAAAATACATAAATCAAACTGAAATTAAATTCTTCGTAATAATTATTAT
>JACXGI010002493.1:6734-32994 GCA_016801175.1 Esox masquinongy | reverse complement strand
TTGCTACAATGAGTCATTTGTAAGCACCGCTATCTCCAGTGCTACAGCATTTATCCTCACATGGACTCTATTCTTTTTTTCCCTGTGTTTCTCTCCTAAGGTTGTATCCTGTTGATAAAACCAGAATGAACGAATATGGGCTGTCTTACGACGAAGAAGAAAAACCCAAAGGAAAGGCCCACAGAGACTAAAACTGAACTCCCTCATTATAAAACACATACCCACCCAACACGTTTAGAAAATGGACCTGCACCTCCCTTTGCAAGGATGAGGTGCATAATAAATGCATTGGTGTTATTTGTCACAGGAGGTGGTTCGGATGTTTCTGTCCTCCTAACCCTCTCACCTCCAGCTAGTCAAAGCCATTCCAGTCAGCATCGACCCAACTTTGAATTACCTAACCCGACTTGAAGACTTGATTGGGCTTCCTGAAGCTATGCTAGGCCTAGCACCAGGTTGGATCAATTAGCTCCAGCTGACACCAGTTAAAGGAGCATGGACCAACCCATAATGTTTACCTTGATTGGTGAATATTTGTATGTTTATAATATGGAACCCACTCCGTCTGTCTCCCCTGCCTGCCTGTCTGTACTTGTTTATTGTCCAACCTAAAAAAACAAAAACAAAAAAAAACTTAAACACACCTGTTCTTTCCTGTTCTGACGGTGTGACTAGGAGACTGATGTCAACACATTTTGTATTCTTGGTCAAACACTGCAGAATTCCGGGCTGTGTTTGATCATTCGGAAGAAGAACTGCTTTTATGTTTGCATTTTACCTTGGATAGTATTTGAGAATAAAGGCCATGAAATGATAGTGCCAAATATGGGTAAAGATGATAGAAGTCCTTTCAATGCAGCATTGGGATGTTTCTTTTTATTATTAAAGAATTTGGTTATGTTGGTTTGTTTTGAAATGTTTTGGTTCAGGTTCAACAGATGTGAAAATGAGACTTCAGAAAAGTGTTATGAGGATATACAGTATGAGGCAGACATTCTATTTCCTTTTTGTCTACAGTTTGTCTGTCCTTTCTTTTTTACATGAAAATTAGATGATGGGGCAAAATTAGATGATTTAGGACTCATGATAAATGTTGTGGTCTTTGTCTAATAGAGCGTCATAAAGTGATAAACTCAAACTTTTCACAGTCTCGCATGTTATATTTTTTTTAAAGTGTTGGGTAATGGGTTTTTGCATAAAGTGCACTGCTGCTCGTATAGTGAAGAACAGAGGACTATTTGGCATGCATGATATTCAGAAATTGCATGTAACTTTGCAATAAAATACATTGTTTTTGATCAGCAATCGTTTTGTTCGATCCATGTCAAAACGTTGTGTTTGATGACCCCCTCATCTCTACAAATCAATGTGGTATAGATTAAGTTGTGTTAATTGGCCACTGTTCCAGTTTGTTCAAAAGATGTATATAATATTTGATAAATTATTTTCACAACTTCCCAATATTTAAAGGGGAGATCTGTTGGTGTAACTGGATTGAGGGTAGATTGAGGTACGGAGGTAAATATTGCGGTTGTAATAAGTAATCATTCAATTACATTCAAATCCTAGAACACAAATACAGTAGGGTTGGTAATTGGCATGTCATACTGTATTAGTCTTAACAACTGAGTGAGGGCCATGGAGGACATGTTAACGTTATTGGGATCAGATGAAAACATTTTCTGATATTAAAAATACTATTGTAAACTTTAAAACCAGGTATCTGTAATCCAGTACTTTAAATATACTCTGTTCCCTCCAGAATTATTGGACGTCTTGTCAAGTGCTATTCGTAAAGATTTTCAAAGACAATAGATTTGCACAGTATATCGTTTATCAGCTCATCAAGAGATGTTAATGCCTGGAGCTTGCAAATGTTACTGGACTCTTGATTTCAACACGGTTCTGTGGTCAGATTTTCAAATAGGTTGGTATGGTGAGGCACTTATTTTAGTTTTAGAGAATTGGTGACCCCAAAATTCAATCAACTTTTTGTGTAAGATGAAGCTGATAAACCTTGATATATTTGTACTGTTTAGTATTTCTTGCTAATCTTTACCAGCATATTCAAATATCCTGGAGGGCATTGTAAATCAATCAGATGGCCTCAAATTAAAACGGGTTTTGTGGAATGAAAGATAGAAAGATTTAAAGTACTAAATCCGAGGGGCCCTTAGCTGGTGGCGGGTATCATGTCTGAGAGATTTCAAGGGCAGTGAGATGTTTTTCACACATAATTGGACTGGAGGAGCAATGCTTGTTTTTTTGCCCACCAAAAGCACACATTATCACGTCACTGTGTGGATTGAAGGGCAAACCCGAGAAATTAATGAAGTGGTGTTTTCTTTCATTTTGCTGAGACTGTGACTATCAATTATATATGCAGTCGTGGTTGGTTGTGAGGCCATCTGATGTCTTTCAGTGATGTGCCTATCAGGAGATATATTGAGATATATTTATTTTACAATGGGTTCGTTTTAAGGACTACAACTCTTAAGCAAGTGGACAGGGTCAAAGGTGGCGCTGTGTAGGCCAAATGTCAATGTAACCTATTCACTGTACCATAATAAAGCTGCGTCCTGCTCTGTATAGTACACCCCTCTCTACTCAGCGGGTTCTTTAAAAACTATTAATCTGCTAGCTAACTTTACGGTAGTGGGCTACAACGGTTTTGAAAGACGGGTAGCTGGACTGTGATTTTCGAAGTTCTATTGATTTTTGCCTTGATTCATTCTAAATAAATCGACTGCGGTGAAGTTAGCTTTACATTACTGTAGACATTCGACAGACATTCGGCTCATCTCAATAGCTCTTTAATTAAGATTTATTTTTTCAAAATTTTAAGGAATTTAGTCATTACAATAGCTCCTACAGTTGATATGTCATGACTGTAAAAATGATATATTCTTGATCGGGGTAGGGTGGGGAACTATGCACGTCCTTTATTATTTTAAATTTGAAGTTTCAAAATTTGACAGAACTTGTCATTTCAATAACTCCAACAATAGATATGCCATGACTGTACAAATGCTATATTCTTGATCGGGGGAGGGTGGGGAACAATGCACACCCCTTTACTTTTTAATGTGGCAATTTCCTGCTTAGGCATTCATTGGTTAAGAAGCTAACTGAGACATGTAGCTAGTACTCTACTGTAAAATGAATAGCCTACTTTTTACTTTCGGCTAGTTGAGAAAGCATGAATTCTTAGCTATTTCTACTGTTTAATGTGTGTTAATGTTTGTTTTTTGGCCAACTGTAGCTGGAAATAATGCGAAGGTATGGCTAGTTAAAATACAGAGGAATTAGATTCTACCTCGACATTCAAATTCGCTCGTGTTTTTATGACACAAATGTTACATTGTTAACATTAGGTATTGATACATTAAGTAGTTGTGCTATGGTGAGATGCCTCTTTAAGATATCTAGAATGTGACAGTCTTTGTCTAGGTTTGTTGATCTCAAGCAACTATGGTGCAACCTTCCTAAGTAACAGGGAGGAAATGAAACATAATATTTCCAACTTTCCACACAAAGGGTCTGAGTATTGTTGTGGAGCTGCTTGGATATGGTGTGTAGACTGTCACACACCTAAACTATTTAAACCCCCAGCAGAGACCTGACAACATTGTCACAATTTGTAACTCATCAACGAAGTTCAGCCTTATCAGTCATGAAGAGCACATTTGTTTTTCTGCTGCTATTTTTGTATGGAAACTTTCCAGGTATGGATTCTGATATTATTTTGTAATAACATGGGCTAACTGTATTACCTAAATGTATAATATGCAGTATATTATACAAGTGACTATAGCGTTTAATGTTATGCCTTGTCTAAAGTGAGATGATATTTGGCATGTAATTTTAATCAGTTTCAGCCCAAAACTACCCAGACCTAAATGGCCAATGGGTGCACATAATAAACTGCCAACTGAGTTTATATCAGCATGATTTTGATGCCTGTGCCATAAGCCGCGAATTAAACATGTTTTATTGCTGTCTTTCAGTGGAGGCCCTGCAGTGTTTTAGCTGTACGGGCTCAAACAGTAATACTCAGTGCAACCAGAACACCGTGAACTGTTCTTCTTTAAACAACGTCTGCAAGACCACCGTCACCACATTCTGTAAGCGCACAACAAACATGCACACCTATGCAGATATACCGTATCCAATTAGTTTGTTGTGTATTTGTAGGTATGGTTTGGTGAGAATGTACCCGTCATGCTGCCTACTTTGCGTAGTGACACTTTCATGTACTGAATGTTCAACGGCGTGACGCTAGAGAGAGTAACACTTTATATTTAATGTTTTCATTACTTGTCAAGTGCTATTCATTTCCTGTGAATCAATCAGTTGGCCCTTCGAGCCCTTTAACCAGTTCACCTGTCTGTCTCCAGTGGGGTTACAGTCCATTTCTAAAACATGCAGCACCAGCGCGTTGTGTACAGCAGACTCTTTTACCAACATCAGCCTGGGAGGAGTAGCGGGCAACCAGGTCAGCTGTTGTCAGACTGACCTCTGTAACATCAACGCCTCGACAGTCTGTGCGCTCAATCTCCTGTTGTGTGTGGCTTGTCTACTCTCTGGCCTGGTTCTATCTGTCTGAAATGTTTTTTTGTCTTTTTATGAATTAATAAAGAGCTTCAAAAAATGTATGTGGGGTCACTTTTTTGGTGTTTGCTGGAGGAGGGATGAGCCAAGTACGAGATAAAATATTACTGGGCAATATTGGCATTTTGTAGAATGTTTAATTGAGGAAACGCCTACACTGTGAAAATGAACCTGCATTCCTAAACAAGGCCACTTTTGGGAACTGGAAAACATTTTAGATACCAAAATGGTAACGATAATACATTTAAGTAAATATTTAAAAATGTCATACATTATTTATATCAGGTCCCAACTTCATTTTTAGGGGTTAATGACATGCTTCTAGCAAACGCATATCTATAGCAGATTTAAGAAATGCAAGAGAACATAATAGATGCGTAACTCCAATAACAAGGGTAATGTCATCATTATGGCTGTTCACAAAAGGCTGCGTCTGCCATACCAGTGTTTGAGAATGTGGCAAAAAGCCAAACCACATTTTGAAAATAAATATGATATCGTATAACTTTTCCCCCACTGGCCAGTGTAAGCCTGTGACTTACCTTCTCACAGAGAAAACTGGTGCATGAAGATACCCATCATATTGTGTAGGATATCACAACTCATGTTGTAACCCAAAGGCAGCTCTAGATCATCCACTTTACAGTGGTCAAACTGATCTATAACACCAACAGGAATTGTCAGTGTCAGATTTCTAAGCGGTCAGTGTCGTCAACTCATTTTTCTCATTCATAAAATGTGATGGAAATTAACTGCAGTGTCACTCATCTATTGTATAACATAAATCTTGAAGGTCTGTTGTATGACTTCTAGGCAGTCATGGTTCATTCACTGGTGTACCGTTAGTTCCAATTACATATGGGCCTGTGCACTTTGTAGGCATTAGCATTGCACGCTCAGCATTGCACGCTCAGTGGTCGCTGGCGGCAATGGGAGCCTTCTGCTTCTCTAACCTATGAAGGTAATGTCAACAAGGGGACTGATGTTGGGCTAAAAGAGCACCATGCTGACCTGAGAATGAGTAGGAGAATCCAGACAGTGCCTGGTTCAGTAGCCTGGGTGCCAAACAGTGTGTTGCATGTAGTTTAGCGGGGGGGACGACCAGTAACTGAAATGGTCCCTGAACAGGCAAGGCAAAAAATATGTTCTTTCTGTGCTTGAGGAAAACAGTTTACGCTCACGTGTATCAATTAATTCAAAGTGCGTTGAGAGGAGATGAATAAAGTAAAAAATAATGTTTGAATAATCCCCAATTTTCAGGTTTTGACGGTTGACTCTGCTTTGACTCCTCCCACAGAAGTGACGTTTGACTCTATATAAACCTATATCCCGCCCTTTATCATTCTCTTTCCGCTCAGATCTCAGTAGGAAGTTTACGTGCCTAAGGTGCTCTGTTCTTCTTTGGAAGCTAAGGCCCAGAATCCGGCGACTAGCACCTCTAAAATTAGGCATCCGACGCTAAAACTATAAAATCCACCTAGAAAAATGGCATCTGTATCTGAGCTTGCTTGTATTTATTCTGCCCTCATCCTCCACGACGATGAAGTCACCGTAACAGTAAGTCCCGCTTTAAAATGGCTCCTTGGCCGGCCTATTGTGAAGCTAACCAGCCGTAGTGGGTGTTTGTAGTGCCGAGATAGTATTAACGTCCAAGTGAATATGAAGTGATAGGACACAAAAGAATGCCGGTCACTTGTCAATAATGAAAGCTAGCCTACTAACCGCCAATGTCACTTCCTAAAATGCTATCAGTTAACTAGCTTCTTAACTCGGCACCATGCGTGTTCTCTTCGTCCAACAAACTGCTGCTTCTGGAAGCACTGTTGTCACGATAGCCTGCTAGTTTACCCTGATGCCGTACAGTCATAGATAATATAAACAATAGACTTCAAATAACTTGTCTCCTAGTCTTTTTGTCGTAGTTATTGTGCCTTACAGTATCTTTAAGTCAGTATCAGCAAACTAACGCCGATGAATCGCTTGTAATCAAGGTGACGTTAGGTACAGTAGCCAAAATTAGCTAGCGTGCCATTTAGCTGAAGACGCTCTGTTACCCACCCGCATATTCGTGTTTTTCCCACATGCTTACTAGCTAACCTGTGAGGCTGTGTAAACCCGCCATATGGTGAGGCTGTCTGTTAATAGAGGTACGTAATGTGTATTACGCTTCCATGTGTTTGCAGGAGGACAAGCTGTTGGCCCTCATCAAGGCTGCCAACGTGACAATTGAGCCTTTCTGGCCCAGCCTCTTCTCCAAGGTGAGTCTTGTCCCCTTTATAACACTACTGTACAGGGTTATGCTTCATCTTTCATGAACAATCCTACATTTCTTCAGTGTCATCCACACATTCCCCTGGTCTCTGTTGACCATTTACCACGAGCACGTGTGGCCTACCTTTATTTGTTAATACATTAAAATGACTCATGTATACAAATAAATACAGCCCTTTTATAATGGTGTGAACATCACATTGAATACTGATTTACGATGTTGGCTCCAAGACAGCGGCTGTGCTACAGTAATCATTGCACCAGTTGTGATCCATGTATTTGAAGTTTGGCGCTCATGGATATTGCGCACGCCAAATGTCCTCTACGGTATGACGGCCACGGTAGTCATTACTAAACACCTTACCTGGCCTTGCGGTTTGTTCCAGGCCCTGGCCAGCGTGGACATCGGCAGTCTGATCTGCAACGTGGGCGCTGGTGGCGGAGCTGCCCCTGCCACCGCTGGAGGTGCCGCTGCTACAGCTGACGCCCCAGGTAACTAAAGGACTAAGCAAGGGTGGGGGGGGTTAGCCAGTATCAGGTGAAATCGTCCGGCAGATGAAGCAACGGCCAAAATGTCCGGTGGGAAATATACCAAATGAATAGATTAAATTGCCTAGTATTGTGTGACCTATATGATCTGTTGCCAAGAAAACAGCCTCCGCTTGCTCTTACAGTAAGACATTCGAGTGTTTGGTCATGTGGCTAAGCGTGGTGCGAGAGTCACGCCTAGTCACATGACTGGCGGGGGCCCCCGCCGGTCGTTTCCGATGTCTGTGGTTGAGGGGGTTACATGCCGCACTGTTGATCAGGTTGCGTTAATGGCACAAAGGTGTATTCAGCCTCCAATTTTGACCCTGCTTGTTAACAAATGTACCTCAAAGCTTAATTCAGACAATAGAAAAGGCATGTTGGGGGTTTTGTGAAAACTTAATGCATCTGATCATACATGTCCTAATGCCATACCTTGTTCTCTGCATTCCAGCCAAGGAAGAGGACAAGAAGGAAGAGAAGAAAGAGGAGTCCGAGGAAGGTTCCGATGATGACATGGGCTTCGGTCTTTTCGACTAAACCAGTTTTTGTAACAAATAAAACCCAAAAACTAAACTGGCACTATTTGCTTTTCTTTGAGCCTTTTTTGGTGTCTGAACACCATTGCTAATAGGATGGGCATTTGTCACTAGATGAAAGCTTCTGTTGAAACAAATTGTAAATAATTTAGGGTGTCAGATTAAATTACTGTTGGAATTTGAGATGGCAACCTTGTTACAACATCAGTTTAGTCATTGTCTTTGGGCAAGCATAACATGGACAAGAGGACTCATGAAAACCTCAACTCTTTACAGTAAAAAAAAAAAATCAGAAGACAACGATACATTTTATTAGGTTAAGGAACTGTACAGGTTATTCTTCCTGAGAATAAGTTACACCCAAAGTGAGCCGTCTGATGGTGATTGTACACAGGACTCAGCCTCAACACGCAAACTCACCAGTCATTCATGAGGGTCAGTTTTCTGTTTCGATGCTGTGCCCTAATCAATATGGCCCAGGTCAATGACCATTAGCTAAAACACGACTTGGCTTAAATATACAAAATGTTTCAGTGATGGGTAGCAATGGGGAACCAGCTTTAAGTGGAACTGGCAAACTTTGTTCTTCAGTCATTTGGCACAGTTGATGTTACTGTAGAACTTCAGCCTTATGGTGAAAGCACCGTGTAACATTTCAGTCCTAGAAATGTTAAATGCTTAAAAATATATTTTTACTATAAGTTAATGTAAATGGCTTGTGACAGGTTTCATAGAAAGATTAATTTTTATATTTTATTATTCACTGTGGAGGTGCCTGAGTCCGTCAGAGGATGCCAAAAAAAAGTGTAAAAAAGAACCAAACTACAGAATGTTGGGCAGAAAAGAGTATGCTGTAGGACTGTCTTCAACAAAAATCCTGACCACATCTCACAACAGAATGTTAATAATTGCCATGTAACTTGGTAGTTCAATTGTTCGAATGTTCCAGTTCGATTTTTATTCTATTCCCAGATCAGATCTGCAATCATTATCCACCTGGAAGATGTTGGATGGCATGAGCAGACAATCTCTGGATAAAAAAAACAACAATCAGCACGAATGAGACAGCCAAATATAATAAAATAATACTTTGATCTCCAAAGATCAAGGGATCCTGGAGCGCAAAGACAGACCAAACAGAAGTCTATAAAAAAAGTTTTCAGGAAGGGGATGGTCGAGTGACCTTTTCTGTCTTCATCCCGTAGCTACAGAAGCTCTGATCCAGGTGTGAGCGGAGCAGTCTTGACTAGTGACGTATTGTGCTGTCTATGATTGCCATGGGAGCCGAAACCAACAAAGCCCATTTCCATAGGACCAGCCCCCCCACCCCCTCCCCTTTGTTAAACCCGCTGTCCATCTGGAGGTCTTTCATGCCAAGGGGGTTAGGTCCCAGGAGGGGGCTAGTGTGACCCCCGAGACTGGGCGTGGATCATCTTGAGTCGGGCCTGGTCGATGACGTCCAGCAGGTTCTTGGCATCCACTGCCAGGGCGTGAGCGGCGGTCAGCATCTGCTTCTTGTAGTCCTGCTGCAGGCTGGTGAGGACGTACTGCTGGGCCAGCTTCATCTTGTTGATGAGTTCAGCCAGGTCGGAGTTCAACAGCTTCTGGGCCATCTCAATCTGCAGAGGAAGACAGAGAAGGAGTTGTGACCTTAGAAAAGAAAAAAGTGGTTGTGTGTGATGGTGAGGGAAGGTGGTTGTTACCTCTGTGTGTGATGGTAATAGAAGGTGGCTGTTACCTCCCTGTGTGTGATGGTAATAGAAGGTGGCTGTTACCTCTGTGTGTGATGGTAATAGAAGGTGGCTGTTACCTCTGTGTGTGATGGTAATAGAAGGTGGCTGTTACCTCTGTGTGTGATGGTAATAGAAGGTGGCTGTTACCTCTGTGTGTGATGGTAATAGAAGGTGGCTGTTACCTCCCTGTGTGTGATGGTAATAGAAGGTGGTTGTTACCTCTGTGTGTGATGGTAATAGAAGGTGGCTGTTACCTCTCTGTGTGTGTTTACTGGTAACATTGGTATGGTCTCATCCACTGTGGCCAATAGGGTTCTCAATGCTAGCCCCACCTCCTGTAAAAATAACCAATATCATATGTCATACAAAAACAAATCAGTGTGATTGGACAGGGAAAATAGTATCCTCTCGAGGAATGATCACCAACATACATCAACAGCTAAACAATAAACATGTCCTCTGTATATGGCTTGGTGGAGTTGCTTGTAATTCCAGAATAGTGGGTTTGATGGGCTGGCCCACCAATAAATAAAACATACTGTCATTTTAAAGATTGTTCACCTTGCCGACTCAGGGATTCAATGCTCTTTCCTGTCACCTGCCACCCTAGGCTATATACCATAGCTAAGAGTTGTTCATGGGCACGACTCAACGCAGAGTTCCTGTATACAGCCCGTAGCACCTATTTACTTTTGGTCAACTCTTGAGGTGAATTTGGTGGGACGACCTGTCCTTAAGACAGTGGTCTTTAATTTTCTCAGTTTGCAGATGATTTGTCAGACAACGGATTTATCATTCCCATGGTTGTGGAATTATATGTATGTATGTTCAAGGCTGTATTCTTACATGGTGTACAGTCTCATATCCTACGACCTTCAGCCAATCACCATTCAGGGTTTGAACAAACTGGTTTATAATGTATTAATGATTGTTTTATTACTAGGGCCTTACCTTGACCATGGGAACATATTCCTCTGGTGGTGCTGGCTGAATCTTACTGGACATCTCTATGACCGCCTTGACCAGGCCCGTCACATTCTCATACACCTTGTCATTGGAGCGGTCCAAGTTAGCTGTTGGGGGTGGACTGATCTCCTGTGCCTGGATCTGCATCAGAGGGATGTGGTTTAGTTTTAGGTAACTATTAAAGTCAAATTATCTACAAATGTTTTTTTTAGCACAAACAAACCATTAAGGCCATTTTATCTAACTTGATTTTTGATGACTGCCTGAATGTTCACAGCTATCCTACTAATCAGAACCAGAAGGTAACAGAGTGTTACAGGTATTTTGTTTTCTGTAACTACTATAACAGTAAGTCCAATAACTTTAAGGATGTGACTTGAATTGTGAATTGTGTAGTTTACAAAGTAAACACTAGATGGCAGAGTTACTGTAGCTCAAATGCACATACTCTCCGTATTCGCAAAAGCATACAGTAATGTGAAAAAAAGTGTACACCCCTTGAAAAAGCCTTTTTCTCATATTTGGACACATGGATATCCGAGCTAAATTCCAACCACAATCATTGACAGAAGGTAACCCAATTTAACAAATCACAAAAAAGAACCCCAGGGTAAGAACAAAGGATCTATAGCAGAACTGTAAAGCACAGTGGTAAAAAAGACAGTTAAAAGAAATGGCTACATAAAGTTAATTCAGCTAGATTTGTACTTTATTTTTCAGCCCTATGAAAATGCTTTTCTGTTCATTTTTGACAAATGATTGCCAAGTATAACCTATTAGTGTAATTTGTTAAATTAGGTTAACTGTCAGTAGTGTTGAAGTGAAGATTACATACCCAGGTGTCCAAGCATGTGAAGATAAAAAGACAACACTCCAGGGGGCGTACTTCCCTTTTCACATGACCGTAAATTCTCCATTCATTATAGGAGGAAAGCATATACTGGTTGTGAACGATGTAATGAATTGGACTCCCAAATAAAACATGTGCGCACACCCACTACAGAGCCTGCTGTATCTACCACACTACAGTTAGTGATGTTACTAAGACTACACGTCCCAACATGCACCACACCATCGGGGAGAGAGTCATCAGTAATGTCCTAGATCTATTACTTCCACTACATTGATTTGAAATTAATATGGGCCAAAACAGCATTGATCTGTCAATCAGTGAAATAACAGCCAGTGAACACTGTGATGATTTGCTTGGGTTATGGCAGTGTTGCCAAGTCTCGCAGGTTTCAGACCTTGAGCCCAGAGGAACTGGCCTCATCCACCCATAGTGGTCACTTCCAGACACTGATTTAATGGCCTCATCTAACGGTTATCATGGTTACAATTGAGGGGAATAAACAGAGCTCTGATCTGTGCCTGAGACCAATATTATTATCCTTAAGGAGCTTTGATGACGACGACCCCCCCCCCCCGGCAGTGGTACAGAACGTGTTAGAGTTCCCCCTAGTGGTCAGGACAGTGACTGACAAACACAGAGCTCTTACCCTCCAGGGCTAAAAGACAACGACAGGGAGAGGTGGAGGCAAAACAAGAGTGCGAGCAGGAGGATGGGAGAGACAGGGGGATGCGTGGGAAACAGAAGAGGGAGAAAGGATTAATACAGCAAAACAGAAGGCAAAAGGTCGCGCACGCAACGCGTTGTAAGGTCACGCAACGGGTCGTAAGCACAACACGAGCAGATAGCGTTGTGGTCATAAAAACATTTTAAAAAACCCTGCTTCCATTAGACCAAACACTTTTAAAACAAGCCGCAGTAGGATATTAAACCAGACATTTGTTATCGGAGTTCAGATAGTCTCCTTGTTTAACTTTGACTAGAGTGAGAAAAAGCACCATCCTTCACCATATCCAGTCTTATCTGTTGACTGGTCTCATCGCTACTGTCACTTATCAACCGGTCTTATCACTACAACTAAAAGTTAAGGGAGAGCCTTCCTTCCAGGCATCCATGCCATGCCATTCTGCTATTTTCCACAATGCTTGTCCAACCAGGAAGTCAAGTAAGTCACGAGGCATGATGAGACATGATAAAGGTACTGCAGTTTATCGTATTCAATGTTTCTGCTGCTTGTTCAGTATAATGTTTACTTTCTCTGGAGAAATAGACTCTGGAAACAACTGATATATCCAGGACCTTGGCTTTCACTTGTGAGATGAAAAGAAGTGACGAGAACCTAGGATCTAAATGGATCTCACTAGGTTGACTTGTTAGGAAACACCATGTTTTCCTTCCGTCTTCCACTGTAATACCAGTCTTAGCCGTTGCTTTTTTTTTTGTTCAGAACTAGAAGAAAGGAGCCTCTCTATGAGTTTCCCTTTAAAATGCCTGCCTGGAAAGTTACCAGAGAGAACACAGTCTTCAACTCACTGGCTTCTCCTTAAATGGACTACTGTTACATAACCAGGAACCAAAAGACAAGGCCAGAAATTGTGGTTTTCTGGATTAGCTGAACGGTGTCTGTCTGGGGCCCATGTTGTGAGTACAGCTATGTATGTTATCTGTCCGTGGATGTTTATTGATCCTAAAGTGTCTGTATATTTGTGTGTCATATGCATTTTTCTTCTGTACGGGTGTAGTCTCTCACTGTGCCTTAAAGATGCACATGCATTCTAGGCATTTTAATGTGCCGTTTATACATGCATAATCTAGAAGTAGAATCACTATCATACCTTGATTTGCCATGAAATTCCATGTTTGAAAACAAGTGGTTTTGACATACACATACACATCAGCGCATACAAGGCATAGACCATTTTCAAGGACCCGTTTAGGTTTGACAGCTGTACTTTCACAACCAGGGGCAAAAGAATTTGGAATGCATCTTTGTGTGTTTATACATAAAGCAGTAATGTCCCAAGTGCTATCTCTGTCAGAGAGATTGGCGTCAGGCTATCTACGGTCTGTCCGAGGATGAGACAGGAGAAGGGCTTTCGAACTGAGCTGATCTAGGTGTAACACGCTCTTCTATTGACTACCAGCAACTTAAACTGCCTGGGCTCCTGGTGAACCAGGGGAAATACTGACATGTTTCAGAGTTTCTTGCCCAGATCTGCTCAGAGTCTTCTCTAGGGTTGGGTTCTAAGCTCCTGAAATAACTGGAAGGGACATTTTTCTTCTAAGGATGTTTTGGTTGTAAGAACAAAAAAAAGGAACTGATGACAGCCAGGTGAGAAATAGAAAGCATGCTGGAAACAGCAGAAGAAACCAAAAGCAGTAAAAAAAAAAAAAAGCACATGCAATAAATGTTAGAATGGCCTCTTTCTCATTGTCTCAATTTCATGGTGACCCTTGGGGAAGGGATTCAGATGACCTATTCTAGAGAAACTCAGGTCCCTCTAGCAAGGAATCAAGAAGCCTGCTTTCAGATCTTTATGACTCCTCTGTTTCTCAGATATATTTGTACTGCCAAGTTGGAACAAATGCAAAAAGAAATGTGGCACCAGGCAACACTTTGCAGTGAGTTGTATAGCACCTACAGAAAGACATGAAGAACATGGTGGTGTTTTGCTATACCTTGACCCCCTCATTGTAACTGTCCACAGGGTTGAGGCTGGCCAGACTGCCCAAGTGACTGGGGGCTCCAGGACGAGGAGGCTTCTTAGGAGGGGCCACATGCTCTGAGAGAGACAGGTTAGAGAGAGAGAGACAGGTGAGAGAGAGAGACCAAAGGTTCGATTTCCATGGGGTGCCAGTCCGAAAAAGTATGTAAGTCCATTTGTGACCATACATTACATGGAGTAGATGTGATCATACATTACATGGAGCAGATGTGATCATACATTATGCGGAGTAAGGTGGAGCTGAGGACTGCCTTACCTGGTTTCCCCAGTCCAACTGGCTGGTATATGTGTTGGTTTCCAGTCTGAGGGGAACAACAGTAACCAGTCAGAGAGGCACTGGCACTTTTCTGTCTGTCTGACAGTGGTCTTCCAGCCGCACTCAGGATGAGGTCTTACCCTGGGCCCTGTCTGTCTATGTGTATGTATATGTTTGTGTTTTTGCACGTTAACGTGGGGTTCTGTGGTATAGCTAACAACACTTCTTATCCCAGACCATCCAGGACACACAGCAAATCACAAATCAGAGTTTGACCCAGTAACACTTCTATAACTTCTATGGAAAACGTTCTCCCCCTCTCTCTCTCTCCCTACTTCTCCCTCCCACACTCTTCTCCCCTTTCTCTTGCCCCCTACTTCCCCCTCACTCGCCCTGCTTCTCCCTCTCCCTCTCCCGACATCACCCTCTTCCTCTCCCGACATCTCCCTCTCGCTCTCCCCTCACATTCCAACCCTTCCTCTTGGTAAAGATCCACTCAGTCCAGTTCTGTAATTAGGGTGGAAATGGGACAGGCTGGTTTGTGGGAGCTCTATGGTTGACGCCTGTTTTTAAAGATTATCCAGCGGAGACAGAAAGAGATGATGGCATGAGAAATGCCAGGCTGTAGCTTCAGTTCAGTTCCCACCCTCCCTGATCCCTAATCATATCAGCCAGGAGGCTCTGGGACGCTACAGAATGAGCACCAAGGCCAGTAAATAATACAATGAGGAGTATCCTGTGAAATAAAATAACAACATTGGTGTCTTTTGATTTAAACGGAAAAGCTTAATAAATAAATGAGTAAATAAAAACAAATCCTGCATGTCTCCTGGTCAATTCCCCCGGGGGTATGAACCCAAACCAGTCACAGGTCCATGAGAAACTCACCGGCCCCTGGATACTGCAGTCCTCCCGGTCAATGCTGCCCCGCGAGTTCCGGGATTCTGGCTTCTGACGAGAACACAGAGCAAAAGGTCAGAGAACTAGCTGGCCACATCTGACCACTGCACTGACCACCTCATAATTACAACCCCATAAGTAATAAAGCTATATTTATCAGTAAATACTGGGTCATGATAGTCCTGGAATAGGACTGACTATCTGTTTGTTACAACACAACAAGATGAAGTGCAGCTGAATTCCGAGTAGTGTTTGGTTCCATCAGGGCACGGAACACAAAGTTCCATAAGAAACGGATCTGTTCTGTTACTCTGCTGTGTTTACACTCATTCCTCTTTGACTACTTCACATGTTGGCCCCGAGTTGCTACCAACAAACCACACCAAATCAGCCAAGACTCCATCCAGTGCAATCTAGAAGACACTTATTCTACCTACAGACCACACAGACAGAAAAAGACAGATCATCCAGTAGAAGAACTATTTCAACCAAAACGGAGATCAAAACAGAGTCTCAGAGCATCTGGTCCAAACAACTCTCCAGGTGTCACAGTAACAGAAGTAACAATCCTCAGACAGCCACCATGTCGAACGCTACGGCCTCAACATTCCCAGCTGTGATCTGTACCGGTTTTCCAAAGCAGGACTTGAAGAGATGCATCCTCTGACTTCTGTGCCTGGTGAAGAGTGGCTGTGCAGAGAGAGGTGGTCCCATCGGCGGAGTGAAATCCGAAGCAGCCAGAGGTTTCTGCTGTGGCAGCTTCAGGAGGAAGGCTTAAACGTGCCTGACGATGGATTCACGAGCACACAGAAGGATCCAGCCCTGACTCTCTCATGGCTCCAACTGACTTCTCTCTCTGCTTCACTCCAACTCTCTCCTTCTCCCTCACTCATTCACCCACTCACTCTAGCCAAATCCACTTCCGTTCCCGCACTCACCATTGTCTCTCACATGCCTTTCTTTCTGTCGATATTTTTTTTCTTTTCAGTTGTCACTCGCACTCTGAATTTGTTTACAGAAATACATAAGAAAGACAATCGTATAAACGTGTTACGTCTTAAACTAACATTTCACACAAATTACAGATAAAAGACGCCTGCAGTCTTTCTACATGCAACAACGAAACACTAAAAAGGACGCCGTCATCGAAAGGATCTTTATGATTTTAAGAACATCGTGAACCCGCTCCCTCAGCTTTCCACCCATCTACACCACAATATCTGGTGACCAAATGAAACGGGCTGCATTAATGAAGGCTCTTCTGAACGCTGGCTGGGCGAGGCTGTGGAGAAACACAACGCCAGACTTTCCACAGGAAGCCTTCAGAGAAGGAGACGGGTCATCAAACGACGATGTGGAACTGTCATCACAGTGGCTGGTTAGAAAACTATTTGAAGCTCTGTGCAGTTGCCTTGTTTGACGTGAAAACATTTATCAGTGTGTTATACCATTGAAGGTATTTCCCAATGCACTGCTCAGACATGGTAGATGGCCTATTCCAGATATTAAGAAACATCCGCTTGACAGTGCTGTTGTCACCTTTAAACATTACATAATATCAGTAAGCTTTGGAAGAGAGGAGGAAGAGAGGAGAAAGAGAGAGAAAGGTAGAAGTGTCTATCTGACCCTCCTTTCCCCTCCGGAGGTGAGTGTGTGATCACAGGTCTTTCTGACCCTCCTTTCACCTCAGGAGGTGAGTGTGTGTGATCACAGGTCTTTTTGACCCTCCTTTCCCCTCAGGAGGTGAGTAGGTCATCACAGGTCTTACTGACCCTCCTTTCCCCTTAGGAGGTGAGTGTGTGATCACAGGTCTTTCTGACCCTCCTTTCCCCTCAGGAGGTGAGTGTGTGTTTTTAAAATGCATCTCCTTTCCAATGGACAGGCTTTCAGCCTTATTACACTGAAGGAAAACCTCAATGATCTGAATGTGAATCTCTGGAGATAAAGTGTGGAAAAACAAACCCTGGAGAGGAACGACGGTCTGAAGGTTGAGCTTGTAGAGAGAACACCAGCATGACATTGTAATCCAATCCAGATGTTTACTCCAATACTAAACAGCCAGTGGCAGACTGAATACTGATATAGTAGTTCTGGGAAAGAACTGAATAACAGTTCACTGAATAATAGAAAAATCCAATCAGGTTTCTGTAGATTGCTAAACCAATGACTTGACAGTTTTTTTTACATTAACTGTTAAAGGGATAGTTCGGCCCAGATTCATGTTTGGGTAAAAGTCCACTTACCCTTTGTTGTTCCTGAAGGCACAGTCATTTTTCAAAACAATCCATTATTTAGCTCTGTCCCAGTCTGTAATTAGCATTATTAGCATTGTCCAAATTCATTAAATGGTGTGTCACGCTTTACTAAAGCTGCATTACACGCAGAAAACTACTCGAAGTCAAACTACAATCAGTAATCTGTAATGCTAGTAATGATTTTTTTTAACTGTATACAGACGAAACAGCTGGCGGAATTTGGTGACTTCAAACTGGCACTAGTGAACTATTTCCTATAGCCATCACACACAGCCTCTGTTCTTCGGCAATGATGTCACCGTGGGCGCAAAATTTAACCTCAACAAGCTACGTGAAAATAGGTAGCTACGCTAGCTGGCCCATTTTTGTTGGTGGACTTCAGCATTGTATTTATCATTATAGAAAATGCCGCGATCATGTTTTGTTTGCAAAGAAAGGTACAAGGGACATGGGAGAGGAGATGTGACGTTTCACTCGTTTTCATATCAGAGTTGGGTAAACAATTTATTTTTGCAATAAATTACAATGATATGGGATGTGGGAGAATCAGTGGAGCAATGATTATAACTAGCTAATAACTAGGCGATTGTCTTGCTAACTTGGACATACGTTGGACATAAGTACAACATATGATAAATTTCATTTTCAGTATGCCTAATTTTATTGTTTTTTAGGCCTAATAAAGTACTTTGAATTGCTTGTGTATAAAATGTACTATACAAATGAACTTGCTTTACCTTACACACTTGTTTGCTAATGTTAGGTAGCTACTTTTTTGAGAGCAGGCCATTGGGTCCCTTGGGCCTAGAACGTCTTTTCCAGTTTATTTTTGGAATGTAAAAAAGTCTCCAGCACCCCAGGAGTTTATGAATGGGGTGAAATCCGGATGATCAACCACACATCTTGCAACATGTTTTGCTACAGGGACTGGGTCACTGATGTTCTCCAACATTGGCATCAATAGTTCCCACTCATTGCAACAAAAGCATTCTGTTCCGGTTGGCATTAGATTGCACAATCCACAACTACACCACCAATCTCTAGATATTTTGGGCAAGGTTTGGGAATTAACTGGTTCGCTATTGCCCGCCTCAGCTGCAATCCGAGCCTCTATTCGGTCAATTCATCCACTGTGTATTCTGGTTCGAACAAGTAAGGCTCTATCCCCCGAAAAAAGTATTCTTCCTGGTTGTATTCAGAGTCAGACATGATACATATGTATTTTCCTTTCTCAAGCTAATAAGGTTTCACTTTCTAAGGTAAATATCTACGACGAAATAGGAAACTTGCTTTCTAGCTAGCAAATGCTAACTTTTGTTTACTTTGACGTACACCCTTCCTCTTCCCAAAAGAACCCGTGGATTGATACAATTGGGAACAAAACTGACCGGTAAACACAGGAAGTACCAGTTCATTTAAAAATGAGATCTATATTGCAAAACTGTCACGTTCTTTAAGGTAAAAAAAACACAGCTAGTCTTAGTTTAGTGTGTTTTAGAGAAGTTTTTCACTTGCAATGCAGCTTCTGTAAAGAGGGATGCAACGTTTCCATTCATGACTATAGACAATGCTAATAAAGCTAATTACAGATTGGGACAGGGCTTAATAATGGATTGTTTCGAAAAATAACACCTATGTGCCTTCAGGAACAACTTAGGGTGGACTTTTACCCAAACACGTCTCTGGGCCGAACCATCCCTTTAAGCAAAGAGAGGATTATTGGTTTGAAAGTCTATTTGTGGCTGACAGTGCCCTATGAGTGTGCAGGAGGTGAATAAGGGGCTGTTACCAGGAAGCTCTCCTCCTGCTCCAACCACCGTTGGTCCTCCTCCATCTGCTGCTGCTGCATCATTAGCCTCTCCTCCATCAGGTGAGGAGGGAGAGCCTGGCTCATGCCGCGCATGTCCAGAGCACCTCCGTCCTGAGGGGTAGAGAGGGAGTCGGGGGGAGAGGACGGGTCAGTGCCCTAGTGTTCCGCCACGTCTGTGACTGCTACAGACACCTCAAGCTCAGACAACAGGGGATTCAGTCCAGCAACCCTACGAACACTTGGCAGCACCACGCAGTAAATAGACAATCATGGGTGTCAATCTCACCTCCATATTGGGGGACCACATAGGGATGTCCCCGGGCCGGTGGTGGTTCCAGGCCTCATGGGGGTCCAGGATGCCAGCCTGGGGGGGGTACCCTCCACTGGGCATAGCGGACATGCTGTGAGGGCCGGGGTACCCAACCTGGGGGTGGCAGGACAGTCACACAGACAGATGAAAAGGCCATTTGGTTTGGAGTGAGGGTTGTGGTGACACCAAAGGCCGGTCATCACACAACACAAGGGACCAGTAAGATACTCTCAGCTTGCAGTCCAGTGCGACCCTGACCCTAAACATAACCAAAACCTAACCCAGGACCAGTAAGATACTCTCAGCTTGCAGTCCAGTGCAACCCTGACCCTAAACATAACCAAAACCTAACCCTAACCCCAACCGCAATGATTATTGACCGCCCAGACACTAAGACTTGAGGAACTTAACATGAGGATATGTGACATGATGCCATTAGCACTGGCAGATAAACAACCTAAAATAACTGACCTGATAAGACAACTTGTACTCAGAACGCCTTTTAAGGGCATACAGACACTAGAGAGACACACAGAGAGAGGGAGAAAGAGTGGGAGAGGGAAGGAGAGAGGAACAGGGAGAGAGGAGAAGAGAGGGAGAGTGGTCCCCAACATGATAACAACAGAATCTGAGAGAGGATTTTTCTGCAGATGGAATCTGCTTTAAGTCAACAATGCCAGCAGTTTGAAAAAGCACTACAGGAAATGCCTGCTGTCAGCAGTGTTTTATGGGGAGCCGAATTGCTGCAAAATAACTTGGTCCGGGGAGATATTATTTCCCTCAGAAAAGGGGGAAAGCCGAGGACATCACCATCAATACACTTCTGGCTCGGGGCACTATTGTGCCAGAGAGAACTTTCTCTGCCTTTACAGATCAATCCACTAGCCAGGAAGAACCAAACCGCCGCCAAGTAGCCATACACAGCCCAAATACAAGGCAGCTGCATTTCAAAATGTTTAGTAGACAGCGACAGCGACTGAACTGAGACCTCACTCTAATTCTACAGGAAATGGGTAAATCTACAGGAAATGGTGGTATGGAATGATGAAGTAGTCAATACGACAGTGCAGACAGTACCTGGTAATGGTTGACCTGACCAGCATGCTGAGGGCTTGGGTAGAATCCGTCACTGGACCGGGGGCTGGGGTATCCGGGTCGACTGGGCTGCAGACAGAGGACACATGCGGTATGTATACTGGAGTCACGGTGACCTTCCGGAGCGTCAGTCACTGCCTAACAACGGTCTGCCCCTTAGGATACCTCATGTGAGATGTCAGACAGTGCTAGGCAAGAGTTAGTGGCTAAGCACTAAGTTACACTAGAAATCTTTTACACAACAGCACGCTGGACATGCATTCAGATACACGCCACAACGGAGCTGTATCCCACATGCACAAAGAAAAATCTGAAAGTCTTTCTAAAGAGAACACACTCGTTACATATAAGAAACATATGCATTAAATCAAAGTGCTGACTGTAGGGGTTAGGATTAGGTTCTTTAGGGTGCTTAAGCTGCTTACACACCTGAAACGGCAACCGCTGTCTCCTCCATTACTTTCAATGAATGCTCGGCGGCAGCTTTGCCTCCTACCCTGGCGGCCGCGGCAAGCTGAAGCAAGGCGGCTGCCGCCCACGAGAACGCGCACAATATTTGGTCCTGCCACCGAGGCTCAACCATGTTCAACCTTTGCCTCTTGCCGCTGGACGGTAGCCAATCAGAGATCGTGCTTTTGTTAATATCGCAACAGTGGAGGATTTAATAATGCTGGTGACAGAGTCCCGGAGTTAAATTACACAAAGTCCAAGAATTATAAAGATAGTAACAAAACGAACTGGCCATAATTCCCTGAACGAAGGAAGGAACATAAAGGTTTGGCTTGTTTGTTTGTGTTTGCCATATTTACGAAGCTGCATCAAATGTGCTAGGCTACTTCCGTTGCTATAGTTACGGCTCCAAGGGGAAACTCGGAGTTAAGAATTTTCGTTCACACAAAAAGTTACGTGCGCGGTTAAACTAGGCTATATTCATTCGGATCACAACACGTTCCAAACCGATATTTCACATTCAGTTTAGTTATGCACATATTACTAACTGAAATTAGTATGTCAATTATTATATTAACTTGGCGAACTGATATGACAAGGCAGAGTAGATGCTGACAAAAACATGAATGACATCACAGTGACTCGATCCCCAGAAAAACGCTTAACATTTCTGCCACTTTCCATGCCGCCCTAATTGCTGCCGATGATTAACAGAGAAGAGGTGTTTCGGCTGGCGGTTGCCTCTTCTAGTGTGTAAGCAGCTTTAGGATTAGGGTTAGGTTCTTTAGGGTTAGGTTCTTCAGGGTTAGGTTTGTTCTTTAGGGTTAGGTTTATGTTCTTTAGGGTTAGGATTCTTACTTTAGGAGGGGCTTCGTCTGAGCCTCCGCTGTCCCAGGACACAGTGACCTGACGTCTCATCTCCACCCTCAGCCGCTCCTCCTGCTGAGCCTTCTCCTCCTCTAAGATAGTACTACACACACACACATACACACATACACACATACACACGCACACACGCACACACGCACACACGCACACAGTTAGCATGAACACCTAGCACAATACTTTTCAACAAAATCATCTCAATTTAGGCATTCTGAAATGCTGCCACTACTGACTGTTTTAAGTCCCAGTTCAGAACTAAAGCTGGTATCCACTGCCCGTTTCCCAAACCCATCTGTGATTCCATGAACATCCCAACCCCGATCATCCATCAACCCATACATCCAATTTACCTTCCAGGAAACCTCTCATCCCTCATGTCCATGTCTCCTGGAGCACATGTGCATCGAAACTCAAAACACAGTCACACATTTCCCCATTCCTCCCAGAGCCAGCGGCGATGTGTGTGTGTGTGTGTGTGTGTGAGAGAGAGAGTGGGTGAGTGAGAGAGTTTAGCAGCAGCCTGGTTCTCCTGTACTGTTCCACTGAAGTATCTTTATCAGTCAGCGACTCCCCACGCCCTCCCCCACCTCTCCCCACGCCCTCCCCCAGCCTCTCCCGACGTCCTCCCCCAGCCTCTCCAGATGTCCTCCCCCAGCTCTGGCAGCCTGCTGTCGTAAGCCCCTGGTCAAACAGTATCACTGGACTGGACAGATTTACACTATGGAACTACCAACCAGGGTCTCGGTCACACCACCACAAAATGTCTAGCAATGGAATGCAGCACAAAAAAAAAGTATGACTTTGGCTCCTTGTTTTCCATGGTAGCAATGTGTGTTACTATGGCGACACTGTGTGTAAAAGCCGTTTGTTACTACGGCTATAGACAACAGGCAGTTTTACCAGTTTCAAGTAAATGACTGAAAATGGAGTAGGACCAGCCGCGCGCGCGCGCACGCATTATCTCTCATGTGGACTACAATTTAGGTGGCAGAGACCCTCTGTTTTTAAAGTACACTAATCCCACACGAGAACATAGGCAACAGTGACCTCTTGTGCAGCAATGGTGAACATCCCTATTTCACGGTTGCAAAGATGCCAGACTGCTTTCATATAGTAGGACCAAAGCAGAGGACAACATTGTTGGGGACCAATGCTACCACTGATCTGCATCTTTGAAATAAAAAAAAAAAGGCTAAGTGAGTCAATAATGTGATTTTTTTATATTTGCACACAATGAGGAACAAAAACAAGTCATATAGAAAGTAAGAATAATGTCCTTTCTGCGTAATATCTGTCTGGAGAACGGAATCTGGAATTCCATTTCTAGATAAGAGCATCTGAAAAATTCCATATACATTTCACATTTTAGTCATTCAGCAGAAAGCTTGTCTAAAGAGTGATTTATGGAAGACCTAAATGGAACCCAAGACCATCACGTCTGACCCCACAACTTCTCCCACCGCAGAACTGATCAGTGGAATAGGTCCTCTCTACCCCTTGTCATGTTTTCCATACGGATCTAGAAGGCCGAACTGATCCTCAATCAGCTCTTCTCCCCAGGGGTGCTGACCTGAGCTGGGTTTTGAGCTCCGTGAAGCGGGGCCTCTTGCTGGGGTCGTAGGCCCAGCACTTGGTCATCAGGCTGTACAGGGTGGGGGGGCAGTTGTGAGGCATGGCTAGTCGCTCGCCGTTCTCTATCCGGCCAATCACGTCGTTGTTCTTCACCCCCTGGAAGGGCTTGATGCCGTACATAAGGATCTCCCACATACAGACCCCTGGAGAGGAGGCAGAATGCATTGATGGGACAGGCCATGTGTATTTTTATACACAGTATATATATGACATACACACAACAGCTGGACGTGTGTTATTTGTAGCTGCCCAACTCACCGAACATCCACACGTCGCTGGCTGAGGTGAAGCGCCGGAAGTTGATTGATTCTGGTGCCATCCATTTGATTGGAAGTTTACCTTTGGAAGCTGAAAAGGCAGTTCCGAAAAGCAGACAGTCAAAGACAAAAGTGATCCAGTCATCTCCAACCTGGTTTGAATGCAATGGATTTCACGTGGATGTGTGTTTGATCGAAGAACTTGCAATAATGTTCAAGTTCAAAGTTTATTCATCAAATGCACCGAATAACACAGCATCATTCTGAACAATAAAATTCTTGAATATCTGAGGTCCGGTGAAGCTGCCGTAGACACTGATCTTTGGTCAGTTTTGCATATCCCCATCTACTGGTTAAGGTTACGATTGGTGGACAGAAAGATGATCCAAGACCTGTACCTTGGGGACACTGAAGCGTGCAGTTCAACAACCTGATAGCCTGCAATAGCTTTCCGAAACCACCAGATGGGGCTAAAACCTCAGCCTGGACGTCAGTCTGTACCTTTGTAGTAGGAGCTGTCCTCCATGTAGCGGGACAGGCCGAAGTCCCCCAGCATCACACAGTCGGTGGAAGACACTAGCACATTCCTGGCAGCAATGTCCCTAAGACAAACACATAAACACCATCTGTAGGAGCTCTGGAAAACCGGGCTGTTTCATAGGAACTTTGCTGTAGTTTAGCAACCTTAAAAACAGTGTGGCACAACACATATAGAAAGTGTCAAAACAAAACGCTTATTTGTGCTGTTGAAATCCATCATGGTCTTACCTGTGGACAAAGCGTTTGCTCTCCAGGTAGGCCAGGGCTGTGCTGAGCTGGTGGGAAAACAGGATCAGCGTTGACAGGTCCAGATTGTACTTCCTCACCTGTAAGAAGGACCTCAACTACAGGAAGAGAATGCATGGTAGTCAGTCAGAGGTATAGCCTGCCTAATTACAGAGACTGATGATTGATGAGGCCTGACAGGAGGTACTAGGGAGGAAATGGTGGCTCCTGTTTCCAAATTTGTTCTCGCGTTTTGTATCTCATTTGTCGGAATGACACTCTCGAAAACCTCCCAGGAATAACCCATCTGTCGCGTCTGCATGGGTTACTGCTCCCCGAACCCCCAGGACGCCCAACTCACCTCTCCCAGGGTGCACAGCTCCATGATGATCCACACGGGGTTCTCCGTGATCACGCCAATCAGCTTCACTATGTGCGGATGGTCGAACTGTCGCATGGTCACTGACAACAGAGACGGAAGGAGTGGGAGGATTTAACACAACACCTGACAGAGAGGTGGGGCCTTCACATTTTGATCAAAGGCCAATATAATGAGAACAAAGCTCCCTGAGACAGGCGTAACGCATGGAAACCACACTTAGTAAACCACACTTAGTAAACCACACTTAGTAAACCACACTTAGTAAACCACACTTAGTACAGATATTGCTAATGGATGCGTCCCAACTGGTGCCCTACACAGAGGCCAAGGAATGTTTACGGCTTCTTTAAATAGGACATATTCCTTCTGCAGTCTGAATACCATGTAAACCCTTTGAACAAAGTAACCTGAGAATACCATCAGACAGTGTGTGTGTGTGTGTGTGTGTGTGTGTGTGTGTTACGTTACATGGCAACCAGCAGCTGTAGTCATCAAGCCCATTAGTGACACAGCTCTAGGGTGACATCTCAGAACACTCACATGCTTCCTGGAGGAACTTCTCCCTCACGCTGTCCGATGTGCAGTTCTTGCAGGTTTTAATGGCCACGTTCAGAGTGGGATTCTCCTGGAGGTGAGGAACCAGACAGCATTGGGTCAGAACGTGTTCTGGACTGGCAGACACAGCATTGGGTCAGAACGTGTTCTGGACTGGCAGACACAGCATTGGGTCAGAACGTGTTCTGGACTGGTAGTGTTCAGTTTCATTAACGTACAGAATCTCAGACAGTTACAGCACGAGAAACGTGTGGGGACAGAAACAAGTTGTTTGGAGCATTTCTTTGTTACAGTACTATTTACCGGACTGTTGTAGACTCCTTGGTGGACGTCCCCAAACTGTCCCTCGCCGATGCACCGTCCTAACTCTATCCGGTCCCTCTGGATCTCATAGTCCCGGGCTGGGGGGGGGGATAACCACCGTTACACTAACTCTCAGACCGAGCATCACTCACCACTACGCTGCCCTTGCCCTCTGTGAGGG
>JACXGI010002492.1:53306-67068 GCA_016801175.1 Esox masquinongy | reverse complement strand
TTCGGTTAGTTAAATCTGCATTCACAATAGATTTATTCTCCCTGTTTCCTATTGGGACAGCAGCATAGTGTTGTTCTGTACAGTGTCCTCTTCAGGCTAAGGATTTAGGCTGTATCCCAACTGATAACCCACAGTACTGCCATCAGGACCGGTTCAAAATAATACACTACATAATGATTAGAACTTTGGAGGATTTGATATATACTCTCGCGATGTGCTGTGTTTCAGCCCGTCCTAAACAGTTTGGAGACGTTGAACCTGGGGGATAATAACCTGCAGAACAGAGGGATCCACGCACTGAGGGAGGCTCTGATAAAGAACCGCTCACTCCTGCACTTAGGCCTTCGGCACACAGACATCACCTGTGAAGGCACGCTCCCATTTCACTCAGCCGTCACTCATCTTATTGTACACGTACAATCGCAACGCTGAGTTACTGTAGTTAATGTGCGCGCGCGCGTGTGTGGCAGGTGCTGTGGCCTTGGCCGAGTTCCTAGCTGAGAGCCGTCAGATCCAGTGCTTGGACGTGTGTGAGAACGAGGTCCGAGCCGGCGGCCTCATGGCTTTCTCTCTGGCCCTACGAATCAACCGCAGTATCACCTCGCTGGGCCTGGACCACACTCCCAAACAGGAACAGGTATGTCTGTCCAGAGGTCAGAGTAGTCTTGCCCTGAAATGCTCCCCTAATTTTATTAGTAAGGGCCATTACATTCCGGTCCTGGAGAGCCGTAATATCATCTCCACCACGTGAGTGAAATGAACTACCAGGTAGAAACAAAAGACAAAAGAGCTGAATAGCCCCTCCTATATACACTAGTACTTTTCACAAAGAACTGTCTTCCTGTTGACCAGGCCCGGGATTACAGGTCAGATAAAGAAACAAAAATGAAATATCACCATGGCGATGAAGTGTTGCGTCCTCCGCGTGGTTGTCTCTTGGTCCTCTGTGTATAGGCCCCTGGAGAACAACGCCACAACAACGCTACAACAACGCCACAACAACGCCACAGTGTGAACACTTTAATCCAAAGTCTGATGGTCACATTAAAGTTCAGGATTAGACGGCCGATGAACACTGTCTTAAAAGTCCGAGGTACCTCAGTGTCTCTGCAAAGGCCTGAGGAGAACGTTTGTGCCGCCACCTTAACACAGGCCCCTGCTGGATTCACTAAATAATTACCCACACTTGCCATCTGTTTGTCATGATTTTATCTGCTAACTTATTTGCATATTAAAGCATTAATTAAAATCTCCAAGGAATAGAATACTTACATAGTAAAATTACCTCTAACTGTAAACGTGTGCTGTGTATTTTGGTGTAGGCTGTCGTTCTATTACTGTGTTTACTTGTTTAATTCAAATTCTATTCAATTTCTTCCTCTGGCGACAGAGGTCAAATGGATAGACGGCGGTTTATGTGGGGAAAAATGGAAAGCTATTATTTGAAACGATCATAGGTTAACGTTCTGTGAATACTGTGAATGTGTATCAATGCCATGCCAGGTACTGGATCCATTTTAATGGGGACAGAAAAGAAATTCCTTGTTAGAGTGAAGCATTTGAATGCGTCGTATCAGACACTCAGCCTTATGATTAACATTTCTATTGTGGAGACTTACTGTGGCTTCTGTCCCGGTTGTTTAAGGCACGATAATAAGGAATATTTTAGCACTGTGCCGTTGTCAGGTTTGGAGTCACACAGCTGGGATTTGTCTTGGCGGGCGCGGCAGATCCAGGTGGGACGAGTGACAATTGTATTAAAAAGCAAATCTTTCCATCAGAAAGCAGCAGGGGGCCCAGATCAAGTGTTCCTCAGTCAGTCCCGCTGTATTCCCTGGGTCGCAAAAGAAATGTGGAAATCTCATTTTTCTGAAGGGAAACGACTGTGGGTATGCGTGTGTAGGAACTATGTGTGTGTCTGTGATAGAGTGCTCGTGTGCGCATGTGTGTTTGATGCAGTCGGTCTGCCCGTGTGTGTGTGTTCGAGCCTGTGTGTGGCTGTGTGTGTGTGTGTGTGGTGAAATTGCGGATGCGCATATTTAAAAGGCAAAAAGGTGGCTGGCTTGGGACTCGAAGGGATGGGTGAAAATCTGGGTCCTCGCGTCTTTGTTTACAAGCGTCTGATTTTTCATGTCTGTTGCCGCGCCGTTCCATTTGATCATTGGCCTGTTTGCCGTTAATTATTAATTATTTACCCATCTAAAATATTAATCGAGCCAGCAGTCTTATGAAAGCAAAATCCAGAGCGAAGGGGCGAGTAGTTATCCGCAAGGTGGTGAAGGCTGTTTATCCTGGTTATCAGCCTACACATAAACGGCATCTCCTCATCAAACTTCATTTAGAAAAGCTTGTCTAGATTGTTTGTTCGTCAGACGTTGTTTTGAAAGTTGTCCAACGGTGTCCAACAGTGAAGGGATAGTGATATGGTTGAATATAGGCTTCTTGTGAGGTGTCAGTGTTGTCAGTGACTTATCATTGTGACGGTGTTGTTGGAACACAGAGGGATAATTAGGAGGAAGGTAGAAGGTGCGAAGAACAGGAGGTGGTCTAGGGTTACTTATTTAGGGACGCAGTGGGCGTACAAGTAAAGAGATGAATCTGATATCTTTACATCTATACCGAGTAGAAGACAAGGTCTGTCGGAGAGCTGTTTTAGAACTCCACGCGTTTTGCGAGATGACGCTGGAGATGACGCAGGAATCAGTGAGTGCGGAACTCTTGGGCACCGGGGTCAGTCAGGGGAAGGAGAAGGAGGCAGTCTGTGGGTCAGTGGGCTGGAGGAGGGGGGCTGGGTCAGTCTCGGTGGCTGGCTGTGTGAAGGGTGGGACGGGACAGGCCGACCATGCGTGTAGTCGGCACTCAGGTCCAGACTCAGAGGGGTGATGGGCTGCATCATCGTAGCCACAGCCAGCCCAGTGCTCCAGACACACCCACAACACAGGCTGCAGCCCAGTGCTCCAGGCACACCCACAACACAGGCTGCAGCCCAAACGGAGCCCCATTCCATACAGGCCCCGGTCTAAAGTGGTGCACTACAGAGGGAATAGAGTGCCATTAGTAGACACATCTTAACCCACGCAGAACCACAGAGATGACGTTTCAGAGAGAGAGAGAGGAAGAGAGAGAGATCTGAAGTGGGATTTGAACTCACGCAGAGAGACATAGAGGTTTAAACTGGTTGACTGAGAAGTTAACCAACTCTTCTACTAATCACACTATTGGCGGACGGACCTATCCGAAGACCTCTCTGGTGACATCCCCTGACACGGCTTTAACCATAAGGATATCTAGTAATCCACTCCAACTGCAACCATGGCCGTTAGAGCTGCTATATTTAGCGGGGGCCCAATACCTCAGAGTGGACGGTAGTGGGAGTTTCTGATACAGAAAACAAACCAGTGTGTCTGATACACAAACACACCAACACACTGGTAGCTCGCTGCACTCCTGATGCCTTTTCAGAGAAAAACAGGCACATTTGCCAGCTGTGTAATTTACTGCCGCTCTCATTTGCATATTAAAGCCTTAATTAGCCCCTCTGAGCGTGTGTGTGTGTGTGTGTGTGTGTGCGCGTGTGCGTGTGTGTGTTGGACGGGAAGGTGGGAGGTGGGGAGATAGTGTAATCATCGGACGTGTAGTCACGGGGGAGGACTGTGTGTTTGTGTCTGGGGGGAGGTGGTGGAGGTCCGGGTGGTTGGGTGGGTTGGAGCCGGGAGTGGGCCAGAACAGAACAGAGGCTGACTACACTGTTAGTAGTTTACCGGGGGTCTTTGTTGACCATGTGCTGCGTGCCACGCGCCTTTGTTCCTCCGATGCTCTGGGGGTGAGGGGGCTGGATGTATGACTTGCGTTGCTTCATTTCAGAGCTCTTTCCGGGCCCTTTGATGTGTCACACTTGATCTGTCTTGCTGTCACTTTAGTATCTCCGCTCCCTCTCTTCCTCCCTCCCTCTCTGTCCTCTCCCTCCCCTCCCTGTCCTCCCATACCTCTCCTCCCCCTCCCCTCCCTCTCTTCCTCCCTGTCCTCTCCCTCCCCTCCCTGTCCTCCCTACCTCTCTTCCTCCTCCCCTCCCTCTCTTCCTCCCTCTCTTCCTCCCCTCCCTGTCCTCTCCGTCCCTCCCTTCCCTCCTTCTCTTACTCTCTCTCTCCCTGTTCTCTCCCTCCCCTCCCGGTCCTCTACCTCCCCTCCTTGTCCTCTCCATCTCTCTTTCCACTTCCTCTCTCTCTACCTTTTCTTCTCCTCTCCCTCTCCTCTCCTCATATCTCAACCCCACTCAGAACAGAGAAGTGTGAAACATGTGTTCACATGAAGTACGCAGGACTGCTTTCATAAATGTGGAAGGAGATGAAGACAGACAGATGAAGAAAGGGAGATGAAGCGAGTGAGAGAGGGAAAGAGTGAGGGAGGGTGGGTGAAAGAGGAAGAGGATGGAGGTCTTGGGAGAGATGGTGGGAATAGGTATGAGAAAACCATCTCAAATGCATGTCCTTTTGAAGGCTGGGATGAGGCTTTTCATTTGAATGTGGTGGTATATCTGAACTGATTAGTCCACATAGGTTCTCCTAGTTGAATTCAACTTCTATTCCCAGATGTGCCAATACGTGTGATAATGGGGAGGACTTGAACTTCATACTTCAGACTATGCATTTCATAAGTCCCTGAGTTCTGACCGGACCGTCATGTCATATGGCTTTTATACTTTCAGGCCATAGTCTGACAAGCCCTTTCCAGTGCCCTAGTTTTCACTCTCCCTCTTCCTCTATGTACTGGTTATAGTAACATTAGTAATCTGTAATAATGATACTTGACATATTTAGATGTAATATAATTTACACTTTTGCTCACTTCAAATCATTTCAAAGTATGCATTAAGATGTGGGTAGTAGAATAAACATGACCAGAATGTATGTAAATATTAATAAACATATTTCTATAGCATTTCACTGAGGCAGTAGTGGCAAGATGGCTGCCCCGTAGTTCCAATACAGTGCCCCCTATTGGTCATCTAAGCTTTACGTGCAGTACGCAAGTGGTTTATTCAGTCCAGCACAATGTTTTCAGACAATACAAAAATAGAGAAAGTTCTGCAATTGCTTATCAATTCCCTCTGCATAAGAGGGGAGTAAAGGTTATAGTTAATTTACATACATGTGTATATATATATATATATATATATATATAATGTATGTATATGTAATATGCATAAGAATGGGTGTTGAAACGGAGTGCTTCTGTGGATCTGTCCCAGTGCTCTACGCTCAAACGCCCCCGAGTCACCAGTCACCCATCGTAAAGCCTCGAGTGCCTGACGCCCCGACTCATCTGAATACCATGACACCCTGAGCCTTCCTATTTCCCTCACTCTTTTTCTCTCTCTCTTTCCCCCTCAACTTTCATTGGGATCTCTTCATCCACTTCAAACCAATCCATCCATGTCACTTTTGAGCTTTCCAAATGGCTTCTTGCCTCAGCTGCGAAGAAGTAAGAGATCGTCCTGCCCATGCTAGCCGGGGACCGTTTCGGTATTCGTATGGGTGTTTCATTAGGTCTCCAGTTCAGTCAGTTGGCCCAGTGATGGTGGCACACTGAGAGCTACACCACCCCGACTCCGTCCCCGCCCGTACATAGCCCCCCTCCCCACCCCAACCCCCCCCCTCGTCTGAGCGTCTGTCAGGGAGAGTGGAGGAGCGGGGCGACCTTGGCGTTTGGCTGATGGAGCCTGGGAGGAAAGGCACTCTAACGGCTGAGAGCTCGGACGGCCCAGTGGCCCAGTGGCCCAGTGGCGTGGTGAGAGAAATGAAATGAGTTGAGACACCTTCACTAGGTGGAAGAATGGTGGAGGGGAGAAAGGGAGAGCAGGAAGGGAGGGAGAGGACAGGGGGATAGGAGAGGGGGTTGCAGGAGAGGGAGGTAACATAGGGAATGGTAGTGGATAGAGGTAGGAGGGTGAGTGAGGGGAGATGGGTTGGCAGGTGTCCACCTCTCTCTCTCTCTCTCTCTCTCTCTCTCTCTCTCTCCTCAGACCCCCTGGACTGGTGATAATTCCTCACATCTCAGATGGAGACACTTCTTCCAAGTCTCCTTCACCTTTAGCTCGGCTGGGATGGTCTGTCTGCTAACAGATCAATACTCAGCCCTTGCGATCAGCACTTAACATGTAGTGTCCCAGTCGAACCCCTGTCAACCAATCTGTTTATTGAAATCTAATTGAATTAATGTTCAAAATTGGACACAGCCTGAGATCCTTGCAGCGCTGCATCAACTGATTGTCTGTATTCAAATGACACCCTATGTAGGGGACAATATTTTAAGGGCCATAGGAAAGAATGTGCCATTTTGTTTGAGCTCCCCAATCAACATAATATTTTAAATTCATTAAATAAGCACCATAGGCCACATCTAGGGCACTTAAACACTTCTCTGTCTGTCGTCTGTGTTCGGTGTGTTACAAACCTGTCATATAGTATATGATATAGCCTAATGAGAACAATCCACTTATTAGGGTTCCCATATTTCTCTCTCACACACTTTTTCACTCTAACGTCTCTCTCTCATTCTTTCTCTGTATCTCTCACTCGCTCTCTCTCTCTCTCTGTGAATGATGCAATTGTTTGACACGCAAACTCTTTTGTCGCTTACTAGCTCTGTTCTTCAAGTTTCTCCGGCTATCCCTACATGTGTAATTATCTTCATGAAACATTTCTTCGCTTCTCCAGAAATGTCTGTGTTTGAGCCCTCTGTCCCCTCTCCGTCCCCAGTCCCCTGTCCTCTGTCAGTCCTAACCCCTGTGGTCCACAACCGGGCTGGCGCCATGGAGGGTAGATAATTGGATTTGTTGTCACCTCCAGTAGTTGCCAGGTCCGGGCGCCGTGCGTCTGCTCCGCTTAGCGATGAAGACATCAGTGTGACAGGGGCCCTGCATGGGAGAGGATCAGCTGGAGACCCGGACAGACACTAATAAAGCGCTGGCCAGCCAGCCACGGACAGACTGCCAGGGGCAGCTGTTACACCTACAGCCCCCCACCCCACCACACTGCCCATACGCCGGGCCTGGAAGAGGGGTCAGATCTGTTCCCCCTTAAATGTCCACTCTGCCAGGCCTTGGAGAGGGAGAGGAAGGGGGAGAGAGGGGAGGTGATAGTGGGTGCGGTGGGCGATGTCATGAAGCCACAACGGCGCCCACATCTCTACCCTGAACCGGCAACATTGCTTGAGAGGTCATGGACTCTAACCGTCTGCCGCGCTCTGGTTCTGGACCGCCGTTGTCAAGGGAACATCCACTGTCTGTGTCTGGTATTCACCTTTGACCTGTCCATTTATCCATATTGTGGGGCTCAACCATACCGCAGACTTCACCGTTACCTTGTTAACCATTTGTCTTTTGAGGAAATGCGAGGATACAATTTCATTCATAAAGAACGTAATTGGCTCATTTCCTTTACACATGAACAAAAATTTGGCATACTAGTGTGTGTGCCTGTTTGTGTGCAGTGGAACACTGACTGTAGTTCTTTGCTCCCTGACAGGTTGTGTGTTTGTGTATGCCTGCCACATGTGTGCGTGCGTATGCTAGAGACGTGTGTGTGTGTGTGTGTGTGTGTGTGTGTGCGCTGAGCATAGAAGCATGGCAGAATTGGGTGGCACCGTGCTCTGTGGCACCTGTTTGGCTCAGGCGTGGCGCGCGGGGTGGAGCACTGGGCCAGCGGTGGGTAATGACGAGCTTGCGGAACGTGCAGAGGACCCAGTGAGGAGCCCCAGAGGTACTCAGTAATTAACATACTGGTACTCTATCAAGGCTGCCCCGCGACTGAACCTGGCAGGGACCACCGCGCCCTGCTGTCAACACCCCTGTTATTAAATTCAGCTCTGAGGAGGAGAGGACGAGCAATCCCCCGAAGCCTTCCAAAAAGCATCATACTCCCTTAATAGTTCACGGGTTTTGGCCCATGTAAGATTACGAATTACGTCCCCTTGTCTATGAAGGAGAGTGGTCTGGACTGTGATGTGCAGAATGAGGCCTGTGGTGGCCATTTTGAATGGAGTCGTTGGGTGATTTCAAGTGGTTGTGTTTGCAAGTTACTTGATAGACATCTTGTGGGTTCGTTACTGAGAAAGGCTTTCGTTGTGCAATGTTTACGCACAGTGTCATTCAATGGATTGTCATAGTAGCTACCCCGGAGTTAGTTTTTGAAGTGTTTGATCGGTTATGGCTGTGCTTTTCACCCTCGCTCGAATAATTGTATGCGTTTTTCAACAGGATATTTTCTTTACCTATCCTTCATTTTTTCTTACCTACATAGGGAAACAGGTAACCCATTGTTGGTTGGTTCTCTATAAGGAATTGTCTTTTGCAAGTTGCCTTGTATCTGAATATCGAATAGGTTGAGGAGAAATCCTGTGATCAGTGATGAGTGGAACTGTGCCAGAATGCTGCCCAGAACCAACGTGTTCTGTATTTTCAGGAAGAGGCCTACAGGAATGATTATGTGGGACATAACTGGCCAAGTTGTGGTATGCCATCTATTTTTAAAGCTGCGTTAAAAACATTGTGAACACTGGAAGTCTTGGCAGCTGGTTGGATTGTAAATTGCGCTGATTCATTTGTACTTCCTGGATGGTTCTCTCAGGGCCACAGCCCGGAAACGAGCTCTCAGCTAAGCACCAGATCTATTTTATGTGGTTTAATGTCCTTGTTCTGTACGAACATCCTGGAATGAGGTTGAAAAAGTGAGGGCAGTGCCCACTCGTGGAAGTGATGACGAGAGGAAGAGCGGCATGGTGGAGGTTTCTCTCCCTCTGTGATGAGAGGTCCTGGGTGTCAGTGAGTCAGTGGCCATGCACCGTTTTCCCTGCTTCCCCCTCCTCACACCCTCTCCCCTCTCCACACCCTGGAATGGTTCTGCTCCCGCCGCCACAGCACCAGCTCTCACACCTGCCGCGACCCAGCCCTGCAATCCGTCTCCACGACAACCTGCGTTTGGCAGATTACGGCGGCTGCCTTGCTTCCGTGCAGATGGCGCTTTACCGACAACAGCACTGGTCGGTGCATAATGTTCAGACACCGCAACGGGGAGAAAGAGTGAGACACACTGAGGGGCCAGTTCAGTGCTGGGGAAAACGGAGCGCCGGGTCAACACCCGACCGACTCGACGCGGTTCACGCTCTCCATCTCTTCCGTTCCCTCTGCATCTCGTTTTGCTTGTTTATGTCTTTTTCTTCATCTATTTGTTTACACATCTCTTTTTCTGCCTCTCTCGTTCCCTCTCTGTCTCACTCCCTCTCTCTCTGTCTCCCTCACATCTCAGAATGCCCTACACAATAGCAACTGTCATACCACCTGAAAGCATTTGAACAGCCAACACTTCATTCCCCTTTCTTTCTCTCTCTCTCTCTCTCTCTCTTTCTTGCTATGTCTTTTAAGCCTTCAATGAAATGTCACAGTGCAGAGACTAGCCAAGGTAGGGTGCTCTATTTTATTTAAGCAGTATGACTTTCAGAAGAGCCTGTAATCCAACCCCTCTACTAAAACCCCCAGACAAAACTAATGGCTAGGCAATTGGTAAAGTTTACCCTCGGGAGTCCATTTTGAAAATGTCATGGACAGACGTGGTGCAATTTAAAGAGCCTGGATGCATATTCACCTGTAAAGACAATCTCAGGTAGCGTGGTTTCTGTTCTAAATCATGAAACACCTGTGAAGGCAGGTTTTGAATAGAGAGTGCAGGAAACAGTCGGAGGAGATAGACCAAGACTAGAAAAGAGTTTGGGCAGAGTTGAAGGAAGCCTTGTCATTGGTTATCAACAAGAAGCCCCTGCACACATCCCATTGGCAGTGTAACAAAGCCTCAAAGCAGACATCCTGAGCTTCCTTCAACAGCTGTTCTTTGTAAAATAAAACAATACGACTAGGGCAGATCAATGAAATGAGCTGTAGCCGTAGCCTGCGGAGTGTGAGCACGGCCTGAGGTCAGCGCGGTAGGCTACGTGATCGTCTGTGTGAATCAAGACCCTCCTGACACGCGGGCACACACGCACACACACACAGACACACGTGCGCGCGGACCCTGCTTGATAATACGTGTTAATCAAGACCCTCTTAAACCCCGGGTCCTCCCCTTCATAATGACAGCTTTCACAGTGCCGTTAAAGAGCAGATAAAACCCACTCCGGAGACATGTAGAGAGGGATGTAGGAGCTTCTGAAAACAGAGACAGATCGTCTGAGATAGGTAGAGAGGGACAGATATAAAGAGAAATAGAGGGAAAGAGAGGGGGAGAGGTGTTGAGTTTTTCTGTTTAAGTTCTCATCGTCAGTTTTATGGAAACTGGCCCGAGTGTGTGCGAGTGTGATCAGCCAAGGTAGCTGATCTGTGTGTGTACTCCTCTTGTGACTATATTCATCTCTATTTCTCCACTTCTTTCCTTATGGAGAAATCCCCCCAATGTGTCGTCACATCACACCAGTCCCTAATACTGTTTTAATTCTAAAATGGACGGAGAGAAAACACTGCTTTGATAACTGCTGAAGTTAAGCGTAAACACAACAGGTCCTTTTTCTAATTGCTATAATAAATAGTCTGGCACTGACGCTGTGTTTTGACATCCGTATTTCCACTGGGGGATGGGTTGTAAATACTGTACGGTTAGCTTCAGGGTACAACAATGGGATCTGCTGTTTCCACATGTAGGTATTTGACTCAGGTGTCTGAGCACTGAGTATTTAACAATTGATCCCTTGTATTTAATTGCATGAATATGCCTATTTGGTTCGAAAAAAATGAAATAAGTTGTGAAATGGCAGATTATTTCAGTGTGCACATCACGACAGTGTGTAAATATTTGCCGGGATATGTGCCGGACGTAAACGTTCGGAAGAAAATTCAAGCCTCATTTACAAAAATGTAATTCCTAGACAGTAGAAGGTCATGGCACGCGGTTTATCATTTAAAAAATGTTTTAAGTTAAAAGGTCTAGCTTTGCATTTAGCTCTTACAAAACATGCGAACACTCTTTCCACACGTAGTGTCCCCCTATCCCCCCCGGCGCTCCATGCTCCTCCTGACCGTCCAATCTGTATACAACAGTGACATCTTCAGTTGAGTCGGCAGAAGAGGAGGAGGCAGAGGCGACAGCAGCCGTGTGCTTAGTGTACAGTACAGAAGACAGGGTAATGTAGGACAATAGAACAACACGCTTAAAGCACCTCGCTCTATTGAGGCAGCTTCCCCAGAGACAGCAGCAGAGGAAAAAACTGAATGCACTGATAATTATAGCAATTCACGTTAAGAGAAAAAGGGCCTTGTAAGATGCTTAAATTAACATTTACTTAACGCCAACGTTAGTCCCCTTTAGAGAGAGTAAACGAACAATTCCACGGCTTTGTCTTCTATTACGCCTAACACTGAGATAGGACAGGAGAAGATAGAAGACACACAGTTTGATGAGGAAACATGGTTAGATGGAGGAGCTGATTTATTTAAATAAGGAATCAGGTTGATGGAGAAACAAGTGTCAAACAAGATTCTTATTTAATGCCTCCGAATTTTTGTGATACAAACAATTGACTTTGATGTAAAACTTTCCCTTTTTGCAGTTTTAGTTTTTTATAGTTCATAATATATTTATTGGGTGAATTTGTATTATTATCATGGAGATGTGTTTCTGTTAGAGAGTAAATTTTTAACTGCTTATATTGCATTATTTTAGTGTCCGCAATACAACCATATCCTGGGAAAAAAAATAACAGAGAAGAAATATAATATACGCGCCTCGGAATTTAGAGCACTTGCTTTGTTGATCTGCTTAAAGAATATGACTTTAAATAAAATACAATACACTACTTGCATATACTTGTAACTGGCATCTGAAATGTTTAGTAATTTACATATATTAGCATATAAAGTAATTGGCACAGATGCCAAGGAAGCAGTGGCAAACAGATTAATTGTCATGCAGCAGTCGCGGTGACATAGTTAAAAATGAGCTCCTTTTAAGAAGCCAATTATCATAGAATTTCCAGCAGTAGCCTTTTTTCATCACTGATTCTCTTCATAGTCTCATTTTCACCCACACACCCACAAACACATGCCACACACACAAACACACACACGCAAACCCATAATATGCATACTTTAGTATCACCACGCCATACGTAAATGTTTAAATATTGTCAATACTCAGCCTGCTCTCACAAGTTTTGCCTTTGAAATCTCGCTGCTCGGCATCCGTGTTTGAAAACACACGTACATCTTAAAGAAGAACAAACACACAATCCCCAAACGTTTATTGTAGTGAGAAGATACTATGAATATCTAGAGATGGGATGGATAGTTTACAGTAAGGCTTTTGAGATGCGCCGTGTTCTGCTCTTTCGAATCCTCTGCTTTTAACACACCGTGATCAGAAGGCAGGTACTATTATGCTGTTAGGCCGATTTGGATTGCCCATAATAATGTCGCTGTTGTCTAGCTCATAACCTTTGCTTGTTAACCGGCATGTAAACACACCACACTCAATAATAACTTTCTGGGTCCACCTGACTCTCACTGTCAGACAGCACCCCAACTTCACATTTACATTTCATAACATCATGACAATACAGGGTTATATTCCATTCTGCTGCCACATTTCAAAGGTACATTCCGCAACACAGAACATTCCAGAATCCCCTGGAATGGACCCGCTCTACATCTTCCTCCAGCGCTAGGTCAGGGGTTGGGAGAGGAAGGGTGGTAGGTTAGAGTATCCGTAGGGGGGATAAAGGGACGTGGCCAGCCTGGTGTTTGCAGGGAGTCTACGTGTATCCTCTGAAATAATTGGAAAGTGCCTCAATTTATGACGCTGTCTGAGGGAATGCACTGCTAACAAATTAGCTAGTTTAGTTGCCAAGACCAGTGTTCAGGGAGAGGGGCTTAAGCGGCTCCTCTCCTCGCTGCCATTGTGAGCTGGCCATCTTATATTATATTGAGATTACGACGGGGACAAAAGCTCGCAGAGGATCCTTTTGTGGTAAGGTAGATATGTAAGGAAGGGGACAATGCTCGTAGAGAAGAATGACACACAGTCGTTCTTTGACAATGTAGGACCATGATTAGAGGGACAATAGTAAATGCTTTTTGGCAAATAAAAGAAAAGATTTGTGGAGGTGGTGTATTTTTGGTAAAAGTTTGTTTTTAAATTGTAACAGAGGAGATGTGGGTTTCGGCTCCACACACACACACACACCCACACACACCCACACACAGACACACACGCCAGGAGAAGTGTGCATGCATGTCTGTTTTGTGTATGTGTTTGATGCTCACAGCGAAGTCCCTCAAGGCCCGCAACCTTTTGCAGAGACACACAAACAGAGACACACACACACACACGCCACCTTAGTCTTAGCAGCTCCAGGGGTACGGCCTCATCAGCTCGCCCCTTCCCTTGGTCTGTGTGTGTGTGTATTTGTATTCCTTAATGACTTTATAATTCCAGGCCAGCAGGAACCTGCCTTTATGTCTATTAGTTTAGTAGCCTGAGAAACAAAGAGAGTCTGTGCCTGTGGCACGGTGCCAGCAGGAGCTTCAGCCGTAAAAGCACTTGTCCATCTGTGTTGCCTTCCTTCTCACGCTCACTCTGTGTTTCTTTCCCTCTCTCTCTCTCTCCCTTGTCGCTTCCCGTCCTTATCCTCATCTCCTCTTTTAGTCCCCTTTTTTTGTGGGTGTAAAATGGGAACGTTCTCACCCCCCCCCCCCCCCCCCCCCCCCCCCCCCCCCCCCCCC